>QANT01000476.1:0-18898 GCA_003254885.1 Purshia tridentata
TTTTTTTTTTTTACTAGAGGGGCAAAAAGGGAATAGAAAAAGAAAGAAAAAAAAGGTGGTCAATTTAGCAGAAAAGGTTGGTCCGTATAGCCTGGGCCTATAATATTTTCACCTATATGCTAAAATGATATGCTTATAATATTATGATATGAGTATATACATGACGATGTTTTAATATATTTATATATACACTTATTGCAGCAGATGCTATGGTTCTCTTTTGGTAAATACTTTAATATATTTGTTGGTAGCAACGATTCGGTAATAATCGATAAAGATCGATTTATTATGATTATTATCAAAACTAACTCTTTTCGATTTCTTTTGGCCATCCATACTTTTCGATTTCAGATCGTAAAAAATACTTGCAGAAATCAATCTGGTAGAACAGTGAAAAATGACACCGCTAGTGGTGCCTTTGGAACACCGGTTGCAAAGAACATAACATAATTAATATAGGGTCGTTTATTGTGATTAATTATTGAATTGGACTGGATTAATTATTGTAAGCTTTTTCCTATTTTGTACTTGTAAGCTTTTGGTTGTGAGCTAGCTAGGGTAGGCTGTACGTGTTAGTGTGATGAGTTGACTGAGAGTTGGCTTGGTTTTTGGCATAGGTTGAGTTACTTGCAACAATGGGAACAATGGTAGCAGGATCTAGATCTGTCTGCTGGAACATGTATGGTGAGGATCGCAAGCAATTTGATGAGTTGGAAACCAAGTGGAAAGACCGTACCGAATCGATCTGTAAAAGCATGGTTGATAATACTAAACATCTTCCACTGGATACTGTTAAACAAGCCCTTGCATTTGTGTGTGAATTGAATGACACGAAAGCGATAGCAATCCTGGAATTCAGAGACAATATACAGAAGATGAAGAAGGGGAAGAAGAAGAAGAATAATGAAGAAATCTATCAAACCGTGGTCCAGGAGTACTTCAAAAATAGCTTGAAGATGCTTGAGTTCTGTACCGATTTGGAAAGGTTTCTGACTTTGGCTCGGGATAGCCATTCTTACATCGAACACGTGATGCAACAGCTTGAGAAGGAGAAAACACATGAGGATGATGATGTGAGCTACCTGAAAAAGGTTTCGGAAAAATTAGACAGACTCAGTAGCTCGGCTGCTTTCATTAACCATTCTACTAATGCGGAAATGTTGCTGAAAAAGATTGAAGATTTGCACAAGCAGCAGAATGATAGTCTTGAAAAGTTGAAAGGCCATATAGCGAAGGTTCATAAGAAGCGTAGTCGTTTTAATACCTGGAAGAAGGTCCTAGGCACGATATTCATTGGTACTGCCGTCGCTGGTTTGATTTGCGTAGTTGTGACAGCAGCCATTCTTGCTCTACCTTATGTAGCAGTTGGGATTGAGGTTATTGCCGCAGCAATGGCAGCGGGAGAAAATTGGATGCTTTCTCTGTGGAAAACATATGATGATGCTTTTCATGCTGAGAGGGATCTAATTACCATAATTCATAACGGAACTCAGGGCGCCAATAAGGAGTTAGACGAAATTAAAGATGTTATTGTACGCTTTAACAATCAGATTCGTACAATCTTAGGCACGGTTAATGGGGCGCATGAGGAAGTGTTTGATTTAGGTTTCACAGTTAAGAATATTAAGGAAAAGCTAGGAAAGTTTTCCGAGGAAATTAAAGATTTGGAGGGGAGAACACAGAGATGCAGGGACGAAATATTGAAGTCAAGGAATGACGTTAAGGCGATCATCCAAGTCTAAAGCACGCAGGGTATGTATGTATATATGTTGCATAAATGATTGGCTTGCCATATGTACAATAAATTGGTCTACTAGCCCCGCCTGTAATATATATATATAACTATAATATGCTTGTTATCCTTGTAAATATGTACTTTAGAATTGGTCTACTGTCTGTCATATTGTTCAGTTGGAATATTATTATAAATAAATGTTTGTTTTGTGAAGGAATATTGCAGCAAGGAGTCTCCCAGCTGGGAGAATTTTATATATTTTTTTGATAATTACCAATATTACACACTGATATGAACTTGATCTCCCACAAATTAAAGTCACTTACAAAAAAAAAAAAGGTTGAGGGTCAGCTCTGTCTCAAAAAGAGAGAAAAAAAATGGCGAATGCTTTTAAGTTTTAACCTAATTAACAGAAAAAGAGCAAGGCATGACATTCTGACGATCTGAAGGTGGAAGCACAGAAATGCAGGGACGAAATAGTGACAGCAAGGCATGACATTCTGACGAGCATCAGAGTTGGCACGTAGGGCTAATTGAGTTAATATTTATGGCTTTTATTCCCACGATGCCATCCGCCATGTCTCAATATTTTTCTAGTGTGATTCGCTTGTCATATGTGTAGGATATTGGTCTACTAGACCTTGTAATCTTCATTTGGTTGCTTTGTTATGTTTTTTACACACAATTTTATATCTTTGGGACTTAATTTGGATTCAGCTAGATTCAGTTCTTCGTTATATATGTTGATATTGTATTAGATATTAGGAGAAACATGATGCATAATTTAACTTGGAGATAGAGCTCCATCTTCACAGAAAGCCTTCCTAATGATGTCTCTCGGTGATCATGATCAGGCCATATATGTATATTCAGGAAGAGTCCATGCCCAATTTGATTTTTAATTACAAGCATCACAAACTTCTCCAAAAGAATGATGAGAGTTGTGAGCCACTTTTTGAATCTTCTAATTACAATTTTTTTAATGATATGATGTTTATATTCAGAATATGTTATTTTAATTTTTCATTTAATTAATTATCTTTTCAATATAAATCTTAAGATAAAATTTTACAATGCAATTATTGCATGACATACTAATATTTTTTTACTTTTAAATATTAAAGATATGTCATACAAACACTATACCGTCGTTTTGGATATAAGTATTAATACGTATCAACAAAAAAAAAAACGGTTCACCTTAAATCTTAAGAGGATGGCATAGTTTTGGATATCAACACGTACAATATCATCACAAAAAATATAAACAAATATCATATTTAGTTGCAAGAGTGGGATTCGACCAAAAAAGTTGCAAGTGAGGGAAGAGAGTTAGTTAAACTCCTTCTAAGGGTAAGGATATGTCTATTTTAATTAATTGGTTGCAGACGTGGCACCATCTAAATTCTAACTAGAGGTGTATATTGAGCCGGGCCGTCCTAAGTCGGGAAAGGGTCTGGCCCATTTAAAGTCGGCCCGACCTGTCATTTAGCGGGTTGGGCAGGTTTAAGGTTTTCTATTCCGCTGTGGGCTAATTAACCTGTTTATATTAGTTTCTCAATTTTTTTTTTAATTTAAAGAATAATTTTTAGTTCTATAAACAATAATATTTCTAAAAAAATAATTATATATTCAATTACAAACTTATTTTTTATTAAATAATACTTTTTTAATTTATATTGACATTTTTGATTAATTTTAAAAATTCAGTTTTTGATTTATTAATAATAATAGAAACTTAAAATAACTAATAGGGCCGGTCCGGCCCTACATGAGTCCAGCATGACCATAATTGGGCCTAATTCGTATGGAATCCTTCATGAGGGCTCATTTCATATAATGTTTAAACAATTTGAACATTCTATTTTTTAAATATATATTTAAAGATCATCTTTTAGAAAAATTAAGCAAATCAAAAATCATTAAGCTATCAAACTTTGGTCAATACCTCTGCGTTCTATTATTAGAAATTAGTTCGGCATTAGATTGAACTCACTTTGAATGCAAATTTTGTTCACCGGTCTTATTTTTGTTGCTTTCTAATCTACAGTGTCAAGTTGATGGTTTTACATATGATGGTCTTTCCTAAGTGAAGCCTTGAAAATTTGGTCTTTGTTTACAGTTCACTTGCATGCTTGTAATTCTTTATTTCGCTGTGTAAGTGTTGTACCAGATTGGCTAAATGTTGTAGTGACAGAAGACTTTATAATTCTTATTAGGACAATGCTTGGGTCCTCAAGTTTGAGGACCAACCTTGTCCTCAAGGCATCAAAAAATCATAATTCTGTCGTGTCGCCACAAGATCGGAACCGTTCAATTTTTAGATTACATAATAAAGATCATTTCTGGAAAAAAACAACTCATTCGAAAATGGTTTGGTTGTATAACTGTTAACGAATAAATACATGGTTTGGTCAATAAATCACTATTTTAATTATGACCGTATATTTATTTGTTAACAGTTGTATAACTAAATGATTTTCGATTGAGTTGATCTTTATTAGATGATCTAAAAATTGAATAGTTCAGATCTTGAACCAGCACGACGGAACTATGATTTTTTATGGCTTTAAAGACAAGGTTGGTCGTCAACTTCCTCATGCAAAACAAAAAAATCAAGAATTTTTTTAATCCATCTGTTTTAATTGGTTGCAGACGTGGCATCATCTCTGGCCAGAGTATCCGGGTCCGCATCCGGATCCGGGTATCTATTATAGGCAGCACGAGATCCGTTACAGAATCGGTACTTTTTGACACGTGAGAGTCGCTTCTCTTCTTCTCTCACACTCTCTTACTCTCAGCCTCAGATAGTGCTTCACTACACTGTTTCCATAGCTACACACAGCGAAGCTAAGAAAGCGCAGTTGACGAAGCAGTTGCTTACCACAGGAAAAGGTGCAACAACCCCTGTCTGATTTTTTTACATTATTTTTATTCTTATTTGGAGCTCCGTTTGGTTACCGAGAAAGTTAGATTGACTCAGGAACTGTTCGATCTCATTTCCTTGCTCTAAAACACTATCCCGCGCACTTGTGATTTTTCATCTACCTTTTTTAATTTCGGAAATTAAATCAACACTAAACTGTTATTCATTGTTTGCTACTTGGCTTTGGGCTTTTCCTCGGTTTTCTCAGCAGCCAAACGCGGTACAATAGTTTCACACATCCCTCTCATTTTTCTTTCTCTCGGTATGGATTAGTTAGAATAAGTTTGTTTTGGATTCATAGCTTTGAGATAGACATGCATTGATTGAGTGTTCACTTGATTTTTGGAATAGTCTGAGTTACTTGCAAAGTATGGATCAACAAATTTAATAGTATGTGTAAAATTACACTTTCCAAGAGTACGGTTAACTAACTAGTTATAGACTTATAGTTGACCTTGTAATTTTGGACAATACATGGTTGATTGAATCACTTGGGAGTTGGCACTTTTAACCTTGATTTTTTACGTAGATTGAGTTACTTGAATGTAATTAGATAAAAAATAAAATAAAATTCAGTAGTATGTGTAAAATTCCTGATTTCCTTATGCAGGGTAAATGTTTCCGATTCTGCGGATGACTTGTGGTTTTTATCCTGAGACAGTTGGTCCAAACCAATCAGCGATCTTTCTTGTGAAGACACTTAATGATCAGCGCCACAAATAGTACTAGATTCCATAGGAGTCATTTTGAATCCAAGAACACGAATACAACGCCTTCAATATACTAGGAGCTTGTTCATCTTTGCTCACTTTTATTGCAATTAGTGACCATTTCAGGTTGGGGCCTGACCATCCCATTAGGATCATTGTAAGTGGGTGTCTAAGAGCAGGAAGTGCAGCTACGGCTTGTGAGTTGTGATTGGGTTTGAGTGCATATGGAAGTTCAAAGGCCTTTGAATGGTGCAATGGGTCGCAAGTCCTTAACTCTGCTAAGAGCGGTTAGGGGTGTTGTGTGCTTACTTGTGCTTTTTTTGACTGCATTTAATATGTTAGTGTTTTTTGGCTTTGTGGGTGCTGTTATAATTCGAGTTTTCAGCATACATTATAGTAGAAGAGTAACATCCATCTTCTTTGGTGCTTGGATAGCTTTGTGGCCTTTTCTGTTTGAAAAGATTAACAAGACCAAAGTTATTTTTTCTGGAGAGACGGTTCCTGCAGGGGAACACACTTTGCTTATTTCAAACCATAGTACTGAGGTTGACTGGATGTACCTGTGGGACCTGGCATTGCGGAAGGGACACCAGGGATTCATAAAATATATTCTTAAAAGCAGTTTAATGAAACTGCCTGTGTTTGGTTGGTCATTTCACATATTGGAGTTCATCTCTGTAGAGAGAAAGTGGGAGGTCGATGAAGTAAACATGCGCCAAATGCTTTCTACTTTAAAGGATCGTCAAGATTCCCTCTGGCTTGCTCTTTTCCCAGAAGGAACAGATTTCACGTAATTTCTTGTACTACTTCTGCTTTCATTTTTTTATTTATTGTGGAGTTGGTATGTTTTGTTAGATAATAAAGAATTCTGGTAAGTAGGCTGCTATGCATTTTGACTTGTTACCTAAGATGCAAAATGGTGTGATCTAAGTGTACTATTTTTATCCACACTTTGACTATGCGCAGCATGTATAATAGTTTTAAAATATTGTGTCCTGTCTCATTCTTTTTATCCAAATATGTCTTAAGATCACTTATTCCCCCCGACTATTTTATGCAGTGAGCAGAAGTGCATTCGTAGTCAGAAATATGCTGCTGAAAATGGCTTACCTGTCCTAAACCATGTCTTACTTCCGAAAACAAAGGGCTTCTATGCCTGTTTAGAAGAATTGAGGGGATCATTGGATGCAGGTTTTCTTAATTACATATCAATGTGTTTACACTTTTATTTGACTGAGCCGCTTTTTCTGCATGATTTTGAAATTCAAACTTCTTTTTTGAGTGGCGAGTAAATTGCAATGAATTAGTTCTACTTTCTACAATTGATTCATCTTTGGCTAACAATATGAATTACATAATTACAGGCAGTAATTCCCTGTGTGGATCTATAATTCTTTTGGAATATTTGAATTTTTGGTTCAGTTTTTTCCTACTTAGTAAAAGTTCCAGCCTCTCTTTCTTGAATTATTTTCTTTTTTTTTTCCTTGTAACACATTCACTGGTGTTTAACCTTCAGGATGTAACCAAACCTTGCATGGCTTGCATAAGCCATTATTCTCATATATGGCTTTCCACAATCTGTAGAATTTTCCTTCTGGACACAGTAATGTCAGTATTTCGTTACTCGTTTAGGGGCCTTGGCTTCCTGTTAATTCAAAGACAGCCAGTATTTGAATATCTTGATTTTATTGTCGGTTGTGCAGAGAAAGAATTCTGAAATCTTGCGTATACTTCCTGAACTATTCTAATAGTTGCTTTTGAATATCTAAATGATGCAGATCTTGTTGGTTACAATTGGTTCCAGTTAGTTATGAGAATATGAAAAATTAGAATCAATAGCTTGTCCCCTCTCCATACATTTTCAACTTTTAGCTTTTGTAGTTTCTTTGTATAGGAGCTTTATACAAATCCAATGCTAACCTGTTTACTTTTGCATATAGTTTATTTCTAGGAAATTGTGATGGAAAAAAATTAAAGGGAAAAGCTATGTGGATTTGGCTGCTGAAGCACAATAAGGAAGCTGAATCCAACCAAAGGCTTAATCCAACAGCCATTTCCCAGAACAAGTGTTAACAATAACAAACTATATGTTGTAATTGAAATAGGGAGCACCAACTGTAGTTGGAATGCTTGAGTTGCAGGATTTTCTTCCGCATTGTCCTGCTTCATTGTTCTGTATTTCCCATTCATTAACTCAAAACTGTCCTAGTCTGATCATTTTGGCTTTTCTTGAAAGGCATTAGGATTCCTAGAAGTTGGTTGATTTACAGTGAAGAAATGAAACACATATTCCACTTTAAAAATAAATATTGTAGGACAATATTTGATTGAGGTGAAAGACGAAAAGGTGCCTATAGCATATGCTTTATTGTAGGATGCATATAGCATTGGAAGGCTAACCTACAACAGGTCAAAATGTGCTAACTAATACTTGTCATTAGTTTTTCCTCACTATCTTACAATATATTGGTTTTTCTGTTTACTGCAGTTTATAATGTGACTATTGGCTACAAGCCAACCTGCCCAACTTTCTTTGACAATGCCTCTGGGGTGAACCCTTCTGAAGTTCATATCCACATTCAACGTATTCCCCTTGACAAGATTCCAACATCTGAAGATGAGGTTACAACTTGGTTAATGAATACGTTTCATCAGAAGGACCAGTTGCTTGCTGATTTTCATTCTCAAGGCCATTTTCCCCATGAAGGAACAGAAGGTGACCTCTCTACTGTGAAGTGCCTAGTTAATTTTGTGGCAGTAATTGTCGCGACCGGAACATGTACTTACCTAACCCTTTTCTCATCCATCTGGTTTAAAATTTATGTATCTTCGGTATGTGCATATCTCACAGCCGCAACAATCTTCAATATTCGACCAGTGCCAATTGTTAGCCTAGTGAAATCTTTGTTTAATTGCAAATCATCTTAGTATTGAGGTGGTGTCAAACAGGTTCCAGGTTTTGAGTTGTTGTAATTCTTAAGTGGGTCTCAATCCCATTCAAAACCAAATTTCATAGTTGAAGACAGTCTATATGATACAGATGATTTTATGATTAAGAGTGCCAGAAGTAATTTCCTACACTCATATTGGATGCGTTCAAACTGTGAAATGCCTCTACGACATTTCTAATCAGTTCAATTGTTATAAGAAAAAAGTGCAAAAAGTAGGTTTGTATTATATGGAAGTAGCTCTGATGTAATGAAGCAGAAGACCAAAAGGTTTCAGTGCCGGAAGGATTCAGAGATGCTCAAAGGGCTGTCTCCAAATTTGGTCTCCAAACAACAATCAATCATATTATTACCCATAAAACGCTTCGCAAAAATTGACGCGTCCATGTACACATGTCACACTAACAAGCTAGGAAGCACATGAAGAACTTGTTGCAATATTTACACAATAATCAATCAATTAATAAAATTATTGAAAGACGTTCTGAATGATCTGAATATACAATATTATTTTTCATGGTTACTTGAGAGAGTGAGAGAGAGAGAGAGAGAAACACAAACCAATACTAGGGAACTATATTGGAATCCCACATCGACCAGTTGGGGATACAGAAGCGGTTTATATACCACAACAAAAGGAAAGAGTTCACGACCTTACTTGAACAGGATCTGTTCTATAGAATCGTACCTCTGAATCCTTGAGTTCTAAAGAGACAGGAATCCAAACCTGGTGGATGAATCATGACCGTGCGATTAGAGCGTGATTAACGGTTCTGTGGTCTTTGGTACCGCTGTGGCTGTAGAGGATCGTTCTCAGTCAGAGTTCTTCTGATTGGGGTGATCGTACGGTTGTCTGACAGGTTCCCCCTTTTTTCATTCTTACTTTTTTTTAAGTCTAAATTAAGAATTATATGATTATCTTAGTATCAATTGATTTGTTGAACAAAGAAGATTGTGATTTTCGGGTCTTCGATTTGATCTGTTAAAAGGGGATTTGCCTGAGAAAATCTTGGAGCACTTTTGTTGCTTGCTTACACTGCTTGTAGGAAGCATCAAGGTTTTGATTGCAAATTATCTTGGTATTGAGGCAGTACTACTGTCAACTGGGTTCTGGGTTTGAGTTTTCTACTGGTTTTATTTCACTAATCAGGAAGGAGGAGGAGGCATGAGGTCAGAGAAAAAAAAAAACAAAAAACCAGTAACGAGACCTTAAGGCTTGGAGATGTACTAAGAAGGCTTTTATAATTTTCTTTGANAAAAAACAAAAAACCAGTAATGAGACCTTAAGGCTTGGAGATGTACTAAGAAGGCTTTTATAATTTTCTTTGAAGTCACATGTGTATGATGATTTCTTACAAAAGTTTTGGTTGGAATCTCAAACTATGGACATATATATATGAGACCGAGCCAACAATTTTTAGTTTAATCTTGAATGCTAATCAATATATAAGAGTACATTATTGTAGCATTTTGCTTTCTAATTAACACTCCAACAAATTGATTGTGAAGGAGGATGACTAGCTTGGACTGCACCATCAAGTGAATATTCCTCACGTTTACCAAATTACTAACTGCAGCAACTTAGCTTGGAGCCTTGGATGTGTAGTACTACTACTAGTAGCTATTTGATATTTAATTTTTTGTTTTTGTAGAGCACTAAGTAATTAAATTTCAGAAAATAAGAAAGATTAAAATGTGTCTTTGTTCTTCTTATGAAAAGCAATCAATCCACGTCTTAATCTTTGCATTGTCTATAATCGTCGATGCTGAAAATGCTACAAAGGCCCTGTCTAGTCTAATTGACATTTGAACTTGCGTCCCTAACCATCTCTTGACTGGTTGTTGAGAAGTCACAGCCAATTGGATTTTTCTCAGTTGTAGTAGTTATGATGTCTAAGTTAGCATTTTCTTTTATTTGCTTAAGTAATAGAACATTATTTTTAAACACTTATGTGCACGTGGGCGGTTTTCAATCTTTGATACGTATAGAATCAAAGACTTTTCAATGAGAGATCTCTTATTTAGTGTTAAATGAGGGATTCTCTTGTGAGGTTCACACAAGTCGTATTGTATCAATCTAAACCGTTCATTTTTTACATCTTCATTGTAAAAAATTAGTCAAATCAGAAATTATTTGTCTATCTAACTTTGATCAAACAAATATATGGTTTTTTATCAGTTGTAGTAGTTATGATGATTAAGTTAGCATTTTCTTTTATATTTGCTTAAGTAATAGAGCATTATTTTTAAATAGTCGTTTACGTGCATGTGGATGATTTTCAATCTTTGATGCGTATGAAATACCTTATAAAATTCGTATTATTAATTAATTTGTGTGGAACCTACTATAAAATCAGTAGAAACCAATGATTGGCAATAATCACTGATTAAGTCGACCAATTATATTGGACATATTGTCTCAGCAATTTTAGGAACAAGTGTGCTCGATCTGTAGAGTTTGCCCAAATGTCCAGTTATTTGTCTGTTTAATTAATTTAAATTCTCCATCACAAAGGGGTATAATGCTTGTCTTCATATTAGCTAATCATGGAATCAAATCTCAGGTCAATTTGTTTACCTTGCTTTCCATTATTGTATTTGTATCCTCGCTGAAAGCACAGGCCTCGATCTCCTTTTGACATTCATTCAATACTACTATTTCTTGTCCACCACCTTAATCTGCTATTCTTTCTTTAATTTGGCACTCATTGGAATATTCATGTCATATATACTGCTACTTTCTATAATTTCCTTTGTAAGTGACATTCATCAAATACAATGCAATATAGGTCCATTTTAATGGGTCTATTTTAACTAGCACATGTTATCACGTGAAGCAAGGTAAAAATTTTGACATTCTATGTTTGAATTCTCCTAGTCCCTAAAATACTCAAGTTTACTTGATATACAAGTGATAGAACTAGATTCCACGTGGGCTGGGGTGCTTGGCCTAAATCAGAAAGGAAGAAGATGGGGTTGGATTTAGTCAGTCTAACCAATTTCTAGTTTCAACTATTATCCGATCAATACGTGTGATTTGTAAGTGATTTCACGTATTTAAAATTTTATCTTTATTGTATAAAAAGCATGCATCCCTTGTAGAAACTCGAAAAGTAAGCAGAGAAAAAAACAAACATAATAAATAATTTGGGAGAGTTTGCAAGCACAAAAGTCATCCATACAAGAAATTAATTAACTACAGTGCTTAATTAGTTGGACAGGAAGTTAAAAACCCAACTAAAAAGGGAATGGCATAATAACCTTACTCCTCACGTGACTTGGAAGAGCCACACATTGCAACTTAGAAGTTTCAAATATCAAACTCTTAATAATTAAAGCATGCTTTAAATGGAAGAAAGATGCCACTATCGGCAATCAACATGAATAGTTTTTCTCAAACTCTCAGGCGCCACATTCTGATCTATCCATGATATCATAAAGATATGGAGCAAAACATTTATAGTTTTAGTTAGGATATAAATTACAAGTTCATCTATTAGTACGGATAATATGTGACATATAAACAGATCTAATTATGCGAAATTCTATATGCCATATGAGTGGAAAGTAAACTCTTAAAATGTTGTCGGGCTCAAATTTCTATTACAAGAGTATAGATTCTTCATAATAAGATGTGATTTTATATATTAACATACGAAAAATAAAATCAAAGATAAATTCCTCCTTAGAATTTAGAGTTAAAAATGTGTTTAGATGTCAAAAAAAAATGTGTTCAGATGACATGCATATAAAATATTCCCGATGATTAGATTGAAGACCGTAAACCTTGTCATAATGGAAACTGTGCTTCGTTGACTAATCTTTGTGAAAGGCTGAAATGCTGTATGAATCTTAAATTATTTCTTTTATACATCAATCCAATTGTATGGATACAAGATACAATCTAACAATGAAAAAATTAAATATGAAGAAAAAACAGAAAATTACATGAATTCAAATGTCTTCCAACATCAAAACAGGAACTGGTTGATTAATACCAAGTATCTGTATATTTTCAGTTTTTGGTGTGTTTTATGATCCTCTGCAGCACCACAGTCCTTGCTCTTCGAATGTCTCGGCTGCACATATCAGCTTGAGTTCCCAAATCCTCAACATTCTTCATAAACACTCCCAACTTCTTCTTAATCTCCCCTATTGCCACCTTCACTGCTTCATCTGCCTCAATAGCAAAGCTTGCATTATGCAAGAGTGACTCAATGTCAATTTCCAATCTGTCAATCAGAACTCGAATGTTGTCCAAGTCTTTAATGGCTACATAAGTTCCCACCTGCATTGAGCTCATCACTTCCTTTTGACCCTTCAAAGCATGTATATAATTCTTCCACAATGAGTCAATCCACTTCCCCATCGAGCCTACGGGGATCGAACTAGCTGCAGCAAGGGCTGCTGCTACCGGTGGAGCAGCCATGGCTGCTGCCACGACAGAACAAATCAACACTGTGGCAAAAGTAGCCACAAATATTATACTCGAGACCTTCCTCCAAGCATGGATGTATTTTAGCTTCTTGTCGAGCTTGTTCTTTCGAGCTTGCAACTTCTCCAACATTACTATTTGTTGCTTGTAAACAGATTGAAATATTTGGAAGAACTCTTCAGTAAAAGGGTCTCCAATGGCCTTGAAATTCTTCAATTCCTCCAAAGTTTTCGTGTATTGATTTCCTCCAACCTCAGTCTCCTCCTCGAATTGTTGAAGCGCGACAAGAATGAGCAATTGGCTATCCCGGGCTCGTTTCAAGCACTTCTCCAATGCAGTGCAGAAATCCAAAGTCTGCAGGCTATTTTCGAAGTACTCCTCGACGAGCTCGAACAACTCCTGGTTCTTCCATATGTCTTTCTTGCACTCCAAGATAACCTTCACAACCTCCTGATTCATCTCCAATAGGCATTCTGTGACTTCTTTCAAGGAATCAAATGAGAGGGCTCGGACTTCGACTCCTACTGCAAGGGTGTTGATGACTTGATTGGTTCGGGTTTGGAGGTTGGCGTCAAAGGATTGCAAGTCTGCATCAAGCTTGCAGGCTGCCTCATATGAGCTAAACTGATCAGCTGCGTATTGTATGTTGGTGTTGAGATTGTTAGAAGAGGATGGTTGATCTGTAATTGTCTTCTTGCTCATATGGCCTCCCATAGCTTCAATTAATCTCTCCGATCTAAACAAGCACAAAACAAAGAACAAACCCAAAAATCAGAACTTGATCAGAAACCTTGTCCAGCTTTGCTTGATTTCCCTTTTGTAAATGACTCTTAAAGACAACAGAAATGGGGCTTTTTGTCTTGCAGGAGCTAATTAAGAACCAAAGAAATATTCTTCAATAATCCCATAAATGATTCTAAACACAAGCACCTTAAACTGAACCCAAAGCAATATTCTTCAATCCCAGATTTCTTGCCAAAAATTTGACTCCTTTATCAATTCCCAGCAAAACTAGAAATGAAGTTGCAGATTTGACCAAACCCCACTTCACCAAAACCAATGAATTCAACCTTTTATGCAAGATTATTATCAACCTTCAAAAACTGCAGTATCAGAAAGCAATATGTAAAAGCATTGAAAGCACCAAACTTTTAAAGCTTTTCCAAACCGACCTCAAAGAACAAGAAAAGACAAATAACTGAATAAGATAATATTAGGAGCCTGCTTTAGTGCTTTGGAAGCAAAACAGAGAAGAGTAACAGAGAAACTCGTTAAAGATAAATGATTGGTTTATCTTAAATAAAGGAAATAAAGGAAATAAAGCAAAAAAAAAAAATTTTGTGTGTGAGAGAGAGAGAGCGTTAGAGAGATGAGGAAAATGAGAAATGAAGAAGCTTAAAGAGAATTAAAACTTTTAATGGCCAAGAAAACATTTTGGGGTTGGGTTTTTAGATTTTGGGGATAGCTTGCACGCATGAGAAAAATGAGTGAAATGAGCATGGAAAACGCGGGAAGCAATGTCCTTTCTCTCTCTACAAACCCTTAAGCCTTCTCTCTCTCTCTCTCTCTCTCTCTCTCTCTCTCTCTCTCTCTCTCTCTCTCTCTCTCTCTCTCTCGGGGTCTCTGTGGCTCTGTTTATAGTTTTAAGCCGCAAAGCAACAGTTACCAGAGAGAAGGAACCACCTGATGGCTGTTGTTTTTGTTTCCACAGAAAATGAATGTTGAGACTCGAGGCTCAAAACTCAAAAGGGTGGCAGCTCAAAGCTGAAGCTTAAGGCCGAAGGCTTGGTTTGGTGGCAATGAACGAGCACGCGAGACCCAGTACAACACACAAGTCTTCATCAATGGGAAAAAGACAAAGGTCTTCAATGAGGATATGACTCGTCTACACTTTTACAAAGGGCAAAAGCTGTGTGAGGGCCTATCACCGGCCTTACTCCACTTGCTCAAATAACCAAAATACCCTCAAACTTTTGCTTTCTCAACTATAAACAAAAAACATTTTATAGTTCTTCAGCCATCAGCATTCACATTTAATATGCTAAAAGCCAATTAACCACTAGCTTCTTTAATGGAATTTATTATATATCTTTTCGGATATGTGAAGTATTCAAGCATGCAAAATTAGCAAATTTTTTTCTTTTTCGTGAAGAAAGTTACAAACCTTCGGTAACAATGAAAATGCATTTTTATTTTTTTCGAGTTAGTCAATTATTGATTAAAAACAGTTTAGAGCTCATTATTTTATTTGAAAAAATAATTACAACGTTTTTCTCAACAAATCCCATCTCCAAAACATGTTTGGATGGGTAAAGCTTCTTAAGCTCAAGAGCTTTAACTCGAGTGGTATTGAAGATATGGTGGAGAAAGAGTGGAATAGTTAGCTTAAAATCTTGTTGTAAGCAAAGAAAAAAATTTCAGAAAAATATAATTATGACTTAATAATGTCCATATGGAATACTATACACACTTTAATTAATATAATAAAGTAAATAATTAATCCAAAATTTCATGGAAAGTACTATAATCTAGAAGAAACCCAAAGAAAAGTTAAGATTGGGAAGGAGAAGTACCTGTTTGCTCTTCTTCAAATTAGTAATTCAAGAAGCAATTGACTAAATGCAGGCAGCAGAACTCCAAACTTAAAGAGAAATGCTGGTGTAGATTGTAAAAGGGTCAGCTGCATTATCCTACCATCTATTTATAATCTTGAATCTCAAACAGTAACTTGCCAACCAAGAAATACAATTTCTAAATTTACCAACATGTATCAAGTAAGTTCAGCTTAATCTTATGCAAGAAGCTATTCAGTTAAAAATTTAACATGCTCTAAAAAGGTACACCCAATTTTTTATTACAATATTTGTAGTTTACAAAATAAATATAGCAACTTTCGTACTCTGTTTTTGACATTTTGTGTATTTGTATTTATCTTCTTGTTATGCTTTGAAAATTAAATATTTAAAAGGGTAATGATAAATAAAAATAGAAGGAATGAGAATTAAATATTTTTATTTGTACGAGCAAAAACAAATATTTGGATTTAAATAAATCAGATGTTAAATGGCAGTTTTGTAATACTGGTTGAAATATAGGGGTGTTTTATGCAATGAGACTCCTTACAGGAGTAGGAAACTTGTTTGCTGGGGAGAGAACACCGCGTGCTCCGACCCACCCGCTTTTATGTGGTCACGGGGGTCTTTAAGAATTGACACGTAATGATTTGGGACACGCGTTGCAAAATTACTGGGTGGCGGGAGTGTGAGATTTCAAAACGGCCCCACGCTACGTCATGTGCTTCGTAACGCTCTCCCGCTTGTTTTTGTGCTTTGTAAAAATTAGCAAAGAATTATTCAACTCTTATCTTCCACTTTGGCATTCACATCCATTTTCGATCTAGAACACACCACATCCATTACAAGTAGAAAAAATGAGATATGGATTTTATTCTTCTTTTTTGTTTCATTCAATCCTCTATCAAATAACAAGTCCTTATTGTGAAGTCCAAAGTTTTTTTTTGGCCCGGTTGTGATATACAAAGTTAATTGAGCTTTAATTAGATAATTAGTGCACTTTTATTTGCATCATTACAAGAAGACTTTGATCCCCTCTTTTCCCTTAACTCAAGGGTCAAGGTGGTGGCATCTGTAGAGCACTTACTTTATACACAAAATATACTATTCAGATTAAAAGTTAAAATAAAAATAAACAAAGCTTTGAATCTATTTATTAGAGGGTTTGATTTCTCAATCTGTTTTGATTGTAGTTATTTAATTGAGAAATATGCTACAAATATGGTATAAAAAATGTGGTACATATAGTTTTATCCAAAAAAATGAAGAAATGAATGTCAAGTTCAACATATCTAAAATTAATTAAACGATAAGTACTTGATAGGCTCAAAGCTTAACATTTTAAATATGGAACATTGATTTCGATACCATATAGAAGTTAAATTAACTAATTTAAAATCATTTGAGAATAGAAACCCTAAGTTAGACTTGGGTAGATAAAGCCTCCTCCTTTCACCATGTTGCAATTTCTTCTTCCTACATTTTTTAATATTTATCAAACTTCTTCTTCCTCCCTTCAATGGAGTTGAAAAAGGATTCTTTAAACAACAATTTAATTGAGTGTATAAATAATAAATTGATAATATAAAATTTTAATAACAGAAAGAATTATTATCATTAGACTTGTGATAGGTAAGATGGTCTTTCAATAAAAATAATTTTAGTCAAATATTATATATATATGGTGATATGCATAATCAATAAAAAATTAACTACTAATGTGTAAATTAATATTACTACATACGATTAAAACACAATTGAAATATCATTTTTTGAGGCCAATAATCTTTTTCTTTATTAATTATGCTTCAGAATAAAAGCTTGATTTATATGATCTTTTGACACCAACTTCCCCATTAAATAAGAATAAATAATAAAGAAAGTGGCATATCCATACCATATATGAGGGGTCACATGCCATGAGACTAACTCGATCAGATAATGACCATACTTGATTAGATTAAAAAATGGTAGTAATTAGTAAACAGCACATGATTGGGAGATTCCCATAAAAGACCAATCCCTTGTCACCACCAATGTAATCCCGTGATGTGAGATGTCTACAGCCCACAGTAATGCCAATATACGCCAACTCTCTGTCACGAGCTTTAACAATATTAATGAAAATTGGCTATTTCAATTAAGCTTATGCATATTCAACATATAAATCTCACAGTAATTAGATACTTCAATTCTTACACCACAGTATATAACGTGTGTTCATTAACCTTGGGTTGGATTTTCTACATGGTAATAAAGTAAAAATCTACATTTTAGGCCTACTGTTATGCTACAAGTGTTCCACATTATCCAATATAATCCATCTTTTACACTAAAAACTCTAAATTTTTGCTTTAATTTTGGAGGAGATGCTCAAACTTAACATAAAATAACCAATCAATTAATAACCGGATACATAAAACCGCCTACCACAAACTCATGAATACAGTTGTATAAAAACAGTGCAAGAGTAAGACAACCCACCAATCCTATACATTGGCTTTGCTATATAAGGCCAAAGCCACAAACCCATCTCTCACACTTTCACTGCATTCAATTCCGAAAGAGATCAAGATGGAATCAGCATACAAAAAGTTTGTGTTTGTAGCTTTGGTTTTGGCAACATTAGCCATTGGGTCTGAAGCACTGTTTGGCAGTGGCCAGCAGGGCATTTGTGGCATTTCAAAAGAAGGTCTGACTGCATGCCAGGCATCAGTGAGTGGGGTGAACCCAGTGCCTCCCTCGGCTTTGTGTTGCTCAGCTCTTTCCTTGGCTGACTTCCATTGCCTCTGCTTTTTCAAGGGCTCAAATCTTCTCACTGCCTATGGAGTCGATCCCAACCTTGCCATGCAGCTTCCTGCCAAATGCAATCTTGGCCAGTCCATCCATTGCTAAATAATTAGAATATGGCCTGTGTTGTATTGCAGCTTGTGTTTTAATTTGATTTAGTTGGGTGTGCATGGCTAGTGTTTCTTAAGCTATTTGTGTGTGTACTAGCTGCTTCTTGTAATTTGTTTTGCTTTTGCTTTTCCATTTGCGAGGTGTCTTTTGCTTTTGAGGTTTGATGTAATGTTGATTATTTGTAATAATATGTGTCTGTCTTGTTTAATTCATGGAACTTCATGGCCTCCAGTACACTATATATGTTATTCTTTTTTTCGATCTGTTACAAGGGAGCTAGGACAAAGGGGGAGGTTCATCGGATTCGAACTCTAACCTTGAAGTGTAAGAATAAATGCTCTCAACCACTAAAACTACAATATTTTACAGTACTATATATTAACTCATTTAAACTCTAACTTTGAGTTTAAGAATAAATGCTTTCGATCACTAGAGCTATTCTATAGTACTATAACTCATTTAAACTTGCACGGACCATGTAGGTCTTTTTCAAAGAGATTAATATCATTGAACTTTTTTATGAGATGAAAATTAACATCACTAGACTAAATGGTTATTGTTCCAGCTATGCAGCTCGGCTGCATGTTAATACAACTGAAAATGAATTAATAGCCTATGCAGCAATGTTGGAGAGGTATCCTCAAGTTAATTTGAATCTCACTCTCTCGCA
>QANT01000477.1:0-30057 GCA_003254885.1 Purshia tridentata
CATGATTTTAAATTAATAAAACAAAATTATGACATGAAAATTCCATGTCACTGATGCCATTTTGAGGCATTTGATTTTGAGGCCCCCTAGCGCTCCTATTTGTGGGAATTCCACAATGGAGCCTTGCTATATATATACCCAAGAATTTTTCAAACATTCAATCATGTTTTATCAAAAAGAAAATGAAAAAAAAAACCAATCAATCATGAGAAGGGACACTACATGTATAGCATGCATAAGTAATTGTTGAGTATATATGCATGTGTACGTTGTCTTTAAATTTTGAATATTGCTTAAAGGTTCTTGTCACTATTCACTTCGATACTTTGTTTCTTCAAGATGATAAACATAAGGTTCATGCATGCAATATGCACTTTGCAAACATATTATCAGACAGATATGTTCCCATATGTGTACAGTACTATGAAGAAAATATAAGAAATTCCATCACAACAGCAAGACTATATATATGATCAGTAAAAGCTACATTTGAAGAACAAAATTCTAAGTGAAGGACGCATGTACAGTCTTGCACAGCTCTTCCACTTTTGACTGAAAGGAAGAATATACTATATGCTTAAGTTGTGTAAATTAACCGGAGTGCGAGAGTGAAATGTACCCACAACACTGAGGGCCAAATATTAATTGTAGGGAATTTGCGAATGGCATGCACCCTTCAAATATTTGACCAAAAATTTGAGGAAAAAGAAAAGACTCATTTAAAAAATGAATCATTTAAAATTAACCAGAAAGCATGCAATTCCAGTAATACCTAGCTATAGGTTCTTGTTTTGGAGGAATTAATTAGACAATTCCTTCCTAAAACCATGAATATAATATATGGACCTTTATTCATTTGTGATAACTGGTCATCAACCTCAATGAAACAAGTGATCGTCTTGTAAAATTAATATAATATTCATAGTCAAATCCTACTATTTATAGAGAGAAGCACTATATAGTATATGGTATATAGATGACATCACAAAGTTCATGCTTTTTGATAAGTTTTTCCTCAATTATTCAATTTACTATTAGAAGGGTCTCTTCATGGGATCAAAAACACACTATAGGTAGTAATCCAATGTTGGACCGAAATGATTAGCAGTATGAATAGATCCTCTAAGAGTTAAAGTGCCTAATTCATACCCCACTACGACGCCTAGCTAGCTTCACTCAAAGGGATCAAAATAAGGTTTTCTAGCACCTATAGATCCTATGAACCATTAATTAATTGCTCTAGCTAATTAATTTCTTCCCCAATATAATGGGCAACCCTTTAATTAATTACTCCTTTAAGTGCATTCAACTACATTCTTAATTTGATTAATTAACCCTAATAATAATTTATGATAGAATCCAAGAGGAATATTGGCACCACATCATCCAATCGCAGACAAGCTGTCGGCCAGATGGACTGATTAAGAAGGTTTTCCTCATGATTTTCTACTCTAATTGACCTACAACTTCTAGCAGAAGCAGACATGTATTTCCGAATTAGCGTATCAAAACGTGGCAAAGTATTGGGTGCAAAGTGCAAATTAACCTATCCTTTGTCCATTATTAAATGTATATTTAATTAACTAGTTTCACGGATTTGGAATTCAGAATCTCACTAGAATCCACCATAATATTCCTATCTCTCTCTTTTCAGCAGACTTGCAGCATTTTCCACTATTGCTACTGCTGATCTTTCAGCAGCATATCTGACTATCTGAGACTGATATGACAAATAAGGAAAGTCTTGTATGAAATTTTACAAGCAAGAATATCTATATATATGTATAATACTACTGCATAGTGCATACTAAAGGGTCACACCCATACAGTGATAAACAGATCACATTGTCGATCTCTAGTCTCTACCACTATGTTTTAAAAGAAAAAGAAAAAACCATGAAATTCTATATTTTCCTTAAACAATATTGTAAATATATAGTAATGTGTGTTCTAAATACACGTCAAATACACAATTTATTGAGATATAATATGATCTGGTAGCTAGTAATGTTTACGATGAAGTTGATTTGGTTTCTATTTTTTCACACAAGATGAGGAGGCCATATCATTCCTTACAGAAATTAAAGTAGAAAAAGGTGGGAACACATATTCAATGGGAAGCTAAGGGAAGTCGGAGATAAAGAGAGACTTTGTCTGACCATGCACCAAACACAAAGCATTAATGAAAGTGCATGTATATAGATATAGTGCTAGACATATCTGACATACATATATATATATATATTAATTCGATCCTTGTGTAAAGTCCTTTCATGCTTTGGCCAGAGTACATATGAAAAAATTTTGAGTTCACTTGGAGTTGCCAACTGCAGCTTTCCAGAAAGCAATATATATATAGCTAGCCAGGTATTACCCGACGGACAAAAGAAATTAATTATGTAAAATTTGAAACAAAATTAAGCTGCAAATACATGAAAAATTAGGAAAAACAAAATTGCATATATTAAGCCTAGTTTAGTACTATAAGCTCGATCTACAACTTTTTTAATTATAGTAGCTGTCTGGACTGGTCTAGCGACTACGCACGTACTATATAGTATACATGTAGTTAGTATTAATACGGACTAACAGTACTGTTTGCATCAAGATTCATAATCAATATCCCATAGAGAAGATAGATCTAGTTAACCTTAAGTTGCTTTCAGTCAAAGTAAACATATAAGAACACAGAATTAATTAAACACAAGTCTAGGGCACAGTGGCTACCAACAACCACATAAAATTAACTAACCCTAATATTAATACCAAAATAGCATAAGTCTAAATTGAAAGCGAGAAATTAGATACCCTCATGATGATATGGAATCAAGCAATTTATAAGTTGATCTCGTGATAGTGGAAGTGTGTCAGCTTTTGATGCCTTTTATTGACTGCTGCCACCTGGAGGTGGCAGCTGCTGCGGTGGTGGGGACGGCAGCTGTTGCGGCAGAGGAGGACGCTTCCGCTTCTTCTTCTCGTAGCTGATACCTCTTGCTTTCGACTGCAAGTCACGAACCTCCCGAAGATAGAGCCGCACGGCTCGGGCCCCGAACGGGTTGGCTTCGGGCTTGCCTCCGTTCTCCTCAAAAGCGGCCCGGAGGCGGCCGATGAGGGCGTCGAGGCTGCCCCAGGCCTGGCGGAGCGGGCAGGGGCAGGGGGCAGGCGGGTTTGGGTGCCCGTAGAAGGGGCAGATTGGGGTGTGAACCTTGGTCTTGCCGAACTGGTCGAGATAGCGGAGAAATTCGAGGACGTGGGCCCCGCTGCATCGGGGGAGAGAGAGCGGTGGGCGGTGGTTCTTCAGGTACTGCCCGAAGGTGTTCCAGTCGCGGCGCTTCTGGTTCTCGTAGCGGCTGCTGGGAGGACCGCCCGATGAAGATGAAGAAGGCAAAGAAGAAGAAGACGAAGAAGTTGCAGTTGCAGTTGCGAGAGTTGTGGATGAAGAAGGGTTCATCATTGTGCTGGATGTGTTCATGATTAGGTTATGATTGCTTGTGTTTTCATGATGATGATGATGATGATGATGATGATGATGAGAGTTGGAAGTGCCATCCTGTTCTGGGATTGAATCCATGGAATTGAAAACTTCCTAATTATGGGTGTTGTTTTTTCTTTTGTTTAATTAGAACTCTTGCTTTCTCCTACTAGGGTTTCTTGGAGAGAGAGATCGAGAGAGGGGGATGGGGGTGGCGTTTTTAAGCTGAAGGGGAAGAGAGTGATATAGTTTTGGTTGTAATGATTTGTAGAGATGTACTACTGGATTTTTCTATGGTTTAATTGTGAAAACAAGCAAAGCAATCCACACTAAAAGAAGACACAAACTGTGATTATTGATTGATATTACAGAATTCCATTTTTTGAAAAGGGGTGGAGGGAGGGAGGAAGAGGAAGAGAGAGAAGAAATGGAGCTGGAAATGGTGAAGCAAAAGGAGATTTTGATGTTATTGTTGAAGATGTGATGATGAGATTGATGGGAGAGTACTGAGAGGACTGTTCCTTTTGACTCTTACCCCCTCTCTCTCTGGTTCTTTTTTTTTTTTTTTTTTGGGGTTTGGAACCTTTGATTGAGCAATATTACTAGAGAATAAGCTTGAAAGCTACACTCTAGTTCTGATGGAATTTAAGCAGCTCTGGTTTTTTAAGGTGTTAAGGAGCTGGTATTTCCTAAAAAGGGTGGAGCAAACTCAACTCTTATTAGTGGATCACAATTATTCTTCTCCTTCTTCTTCTTAGTAGAGAGAGAGAGAGAGGGAATTGTGTTTTTAGGGCTTTTTGTGAAAATGGAAGGGGTTTGCTAGGTAATAGTGGGTTGAAATGGAGACAGGAAAAAGTAATTTGAAAGGGGTAAAATTAAGGGAATAACATGATGTTGTTTCTTGACCCTCTTGTGTATTCAATTGAATGACAGTTCATTTCACAGTGACCAGAATGCCCTTCTTGTGGAATTTCATTTTCTTTCTCACTTTAATTTCTTGTCGATCCTAAAATTAAACTTTGAATTCTGACACATGAAATTCGGCCCCATCTATAGCCTTTAAAACGCTTGGAACAGCGACCTATTATGAATCCCCGTGGGTTAGGATTTTTTGCACAACCCCCCTCTGTGAAGAAAAAAATTAATTGAAAAATAGATGAGTTATGCTTATGCATATAAGAGAGGCAAGAGAGAACTGTGAGGAATAGAAAAAAGAATAAATACAATTAAAGTCACACATTTATACATTTCCCTAATGTGGAATATACATAGTCTATAAGTACTATATATATATACACACATAAATAATTAAATAAATAAGAGATCTCTTTAAGTCAATCAGCCAAATAAATTTCAGTTATTTAGCTACTCCTTATATTAATTTTTGACGGCCTCCCACGTACTTTTCATGTTGGGTTAATCCTAAATTTAGAAAATAATATTGAATCTTTCTGTATATATTTCACATCAATTATGATGAAATAGGGTCAAATTAATATGATCGATGAAGAAAACTGCCGCCAATTAATATCATACTTTTTATTGGTCTGAATTAATGTCATACTTTTTTTTTTGGTCTGAATTAATGTCATACTTTTTTTTTTTGGTCTGAATTAATGTCATACTTTTTTTTTTGTCTGAGTTAATGTCTTACGGTCTTACCTTACACAGTTACACTTCAGAAACGTACATGGCAGCTGGTACTATCAAACGCGCTCTGTCATTGTTATCACGACTTGAAGACAAAGAACACACTTATTTCAATATGGTATTTGATTCATAGAAGAGCTAGCTAGCTGAACATGTCAATTTGCTCTATTACATTTGCATGGAGCAAGTGATAAAAAAACAAAAACAATAATTAGCCACACAAAAAAAAAAAAACAGATCGATATGGGGGCTCCAAGTGTCTTTACAGCTGTAATTAATTTGTGGGATGTATCCAATAAAATCAGAAATGAGTGGTAAAACAAATCAAAACTCCATTACCGTCCTACGCAAGAGACTGGTCCATTATCTCNTTTTTTTTTTTTTTTTGGCCATAAGTTCTGACATGACCTTAGTTTACGTGGCCCAAGTCGCAAAGTTATTAATATAATCTTTTTTGATCATTCTTTTCTTATAGGGGTGTGAGCCGTGTGGCGGCTACAGTACAACGTAAATTAAAAATATTCTTGTAAACATATGATTAATTAATCAATTCTTAATCCATGCGCCTAATCTCCCTCCATTGTCAACACCACAATATTTTGTAAGAGATTTTCTACAGCCCCTAATATAGTCTAATTTGGGTAAGCATGCACTGTAATGCATGCGAATTATGAGTCAATAATTACTAGTCATGTGCTTCTACCTCGTCATGTTAATTATTAATTCAGCTTAAGAAATGAAATCTAATACTCGACCTCTTTGAATAAAAAAAAAAATTAGGGTTCTATTCGATTTTTGAGATCTAAGTCTTGCTAATTTCAAGTAGGTCTGCATGCATGGTTTATATTATTTAATACAAGAAATAAAGCTAGGTTTTCTCCACCCTAGCCTTGAAAAAGTTGGGGTTTATGTTAAAGATTAAACATTTAGCCTCATCTTGAAAAATATGCCGATTGTTTTGCCAAGGTTCCAAACCTCGGCCATGAATGCCTAAATATATATAGGATATCAACTTCATCACTGTTTAACTCACTGCCCTTGTCTCCCTGCCTTGGAGATGAGAGAGTGAGAGAGAGAGAATTAATAGTTTTTTAGTTCTTAATGAAATAATTAAACTGGTCCATTATTGTTAGTGACTTTCTTAATCAAGGTGCTCAATTATATATTAAATACAATTAGCATCATCGTACCTCTTTTTTAGATGGGGGGTGGGTACCACCACTCCACCGATAGCAACAAGGGTCAGCGATGGTGATTTTTAAGGATGTATTGGTAAAATATGTTAACTATTGATTGGTATGGAAATTATCGTAAAATATATAAATCAACAGTACGTTGTCAATTATTCACTCGGAACGTACGTAAATATAATAAATCAAATCAGAATTAATTTCTTTATGTAATACATATCAGGTGTTGGAATGAAGTGTTTGAATTAATATGCAAAATATAATTACCCTTTGCCTCATGACTAATTAATTAATGAATTGTTTCTAGGGACTCCATTACACACACTTAATCAGCTTTTAAAGCAACTAATTAAGCAAGGAAAGTTCCATCTAAGCATGAAACCTGCATGCAGTTGGGTCCAAACACGCCAATATCGATAGCTTTTAAACAGCAAACAAGAAAAAATATTCAAAATACAACCATATATATATATATATTCTATAGAGATTTCAACCCCGAGTGGCCGAGTCTATGGAATCTCCAACAAACTTTAATATATCAAAATACAACCATATATATATATATATATATATATATATTCTATAGAGATTTCAACCCCGAGTAGCCGAGTCTATGGAATCTCCAACAAACTTTAATATTTTTTAATTTTCGGGATCAAATTCCAAAATTAGATTGGGGACAACTGTGAAGAATCCTATACATGTTTATACTTAAATAAATGAATTTATTTAGATTATGATAAATAAATTTTTTATTATGTTTACCAAAATTGAAATATACAAGAATATTTCATTCATAAATCTCCATTCTCCACCCACAAATCTATTGGCACAAATTATAAATATAAACACTTAATTTTCACAACCCATAATTAAAAAATTTAATATGGATAGTAAAATAATATAAAAAATTGAGAGCTAGTTTGGTAGATGGGACTGACCAATCGGCGGTGGATAGGGCACATGCAATGTGGGCCCACCCGAACCAACGGTAGAGGCTTACCGTGACGTATCTCAAGTAATATTGATTCAATATTGCATGTCGTGTCAATCGCGACTAAACGTGACATACCTCAAAGAATAATAATTTTTTTTTGTAATTCAAATTATATTAATACTTTTTAATCAAAAGAATAATATTAATCACTTGCATGGATATCAAATTTCTTTCTTTGTCTATTGATGTGTCTGACTCCCATTTCAAGAGAGAGGCATTCGATTTGTTTGGTGTTTAGGTGAAGGCTTGTTGAGTAGGGATTTTTTCTATAAGTTAGTGGGGCCAAAGTCAATTAGAGTGTTCATAGTTTAATTTAAACCAATGAATAATGTGTGTATAATACGTTTTTACAAAAAATAAATGAAAAAAATAAAAATACTAAAAAGTTAAAACAAAATCTATTTCCTATTAAGATCTATCTACATTATTTAGATTTTACTATAGTATATAAATATATAAAAATTATAAAATATTAGCCAAGACGATTGCTCATTTTGCCTACCCTCATAGCCCAATGTACCAAACTCCAACCCCTCACTTGATGGCATGGAGTAACTTTATTGGTAGCAATTTTTGTTTTATTTGTTATTTCTTCAAAGTATGTAATTAATTTTAATAGAATATTGACAATATAAGACATAATTATTGCCTTAACCACATTTGTGTTTTGTATGCATTTTTGTCGTCTGTTAGATTATTAACATTTTATGAACTAATTACTCCTACAATAATTTTCCAACTTAATTAAGTGGGCCAAATTGTCTTTTTCTTAGAAACTTAAGTGGGACAGATTGTCATTTTAAACCGCCCAACAGGGAATTAATCCTTGTTCAATGAATCGGTGACGTAGTAATCAAAGTCCGGGTAGAGCGGGCAGAAGTGGCAAACCTGCCCGCATTTTTCTTTTTCTCTTTGAGGAAAAGCAAAGCATAAATGCATAATGGAGATATCGTTGTCTCAAAACTTTTCAACTGTGAGAGATTTGCTTAACCAAGCCTTCGATGATTATTGATTCTATTCTTTTAATTGAGGAAGACGCATACACCAAGTACTAGTCATTGTTTTTTCATAATTTTTTGGTAACAATGACATACCATTTATAAAGCATGATTTATGGTTTTTTTAATCGAAATGAAAAGTGCAAGAATCGAACTTTTTTCGTAAGTATAAAATGATAAATATTTGAAGTTTTTTGAGATACACCCATGCAAGTTTTTCTCCAGTCCCCCCCCTAACAACAGAAGGACTTCTCCAATATGACTAGCCAATGCCAGTCCATTGTTTCGGGGATAAATGATAGTGGGATTTTTTCTTAAAAAATGTCAGCCCAACTCAAAGGAAACATAACCTCATCCTCAGATTCTCATACCCTTCAAAAGCATAGAATGCATCAGTAGAAAAGCTTTAGAAGGAGCATAAGTTTAAGCCACTTAATCAGTGATATGTTAAATAAGTATTAACAAAAACAAGAACTAATTTAACATAAACATATTGCAAATTACAGTATATAGCATTATTTACAAGTATATGTACAACCTTGATTGAGAACCAAATCAATCAGAACATAAAAGCACTGCAGTCACTACACATTCCTAATACTCAAGGAAACTAAGAGCAAAGTAGCCTACCTAACACATAACTTCTGACCTTCCCATTCTCTGGAGGAGGGAGAGGAAAAAAGCGCAAAGAAAGAAAATTTTCGACATCCTAGGCTTATGATTTAGTCCCAGCGTGTACTTCAAACCACCCATCAAAAAAGAGAAAAAAATTATTTAGACTTTTCTGAAACTAGAAATAAATTAATGAATATCAAAAAATTGCCCTAAAGAAATATCTTGGGGAAAGCAATATTATGGAGGAGAGAATGAAATGAAAACCAGCAACTGATCAACAAAATTGTCTCTATTTTCCCTTCCCCATAGCCCCTTCTCGCTGATTCCGGAAGTGACTAAGAAGCTGCTGTGCCTGCATAATGTATGTAAAAACAATATTATCTTCTTTGTTCCACAAGTATAGATAATTCTCACAAAACCTCAATGCTTGGCAAAATTTCCTAGAGGCCTCAAGAAACCAAAGATGACATCTTCTGTGCATATAAGATGTTTATTTATGCACACTTTTCACAATCCGGATTGATCTTCCATGAATGTTAAATTATTGGTTATAGGGGCAAAGAGGTAAAGCTTCTTTCTAAGTTTCCCTTGGAGTTAGCCCAAGTGGTGAGGGTGGGTGGGGGTAATGGGTTAGAATTATGCTAGATCTAGAGTTCGTTCTGTTAAATGTAACAGAAAAAAAAAGCTTCTTTCTAGGTTATATAACAGTTCATGAAATGATGGCAAGGAAGAACACCGTTTTCACCTAAACAGAAAGAAATCATCATCTCTCGGTTCCTGTATTTATGTAGTGAAGGGAGTCTCAGGTGTAAAAAGGATATCTTTTTTCGGTCATCATTTTAAGTTTTAACAGTTGCATGGGCCCGAAAAAGCCTTTGCCATAATTTGGCAAACCAACTAAACAGAGAGCTAAGTAAAGAGGCAAGAAGAATGATTAAGCTGCATACCTTTTCTTTTGCTCTTGTTGTGCCAGACTGAGATAAGGCAACCAAGGGAGGGACAGCTCCTTCCTGAAGAACCAGGGTACAAAACTTTGGACTATGAAGGCACAGCTGCAACAGTATGGAGGCGGCATTTTCTTTTCCCCTCTGGGAACCTGATTCAACAACCTCCACTACTAATGGAATGCCCCCTTCCCGTGCAATTGCTAAGCGTCCCTCTCCAATAGTGGACAAGTTTGCCAGAAGAGCAACAGCCTTGTCAACCATCCCAGTATCAGGCTCCATCAACTCAATAAGATACTTCACAGCCCCAGCTTGAACTAAGCGAACCTTATTTTCATGCAAAATTGACAGATTAAACAACGCAGTAGCAGCGTCTTTCTTCCCTCTAAGAGTCCCTGATTGTAGAAGATCAACCAAGGCCTTAACTGCACCAGAACGGCCAATTTTTTCCTTGTATTCGTCTAATACAGAAAGGCTGAATAATGCTGCAGCCGAATTTTCTTTGGCTCCATCATTTCCCGTTTTCAGAACATGGATTAGTGGTTCAATTGCACCTGCTTCTGCAATCATGGTCTTATTGTCTTCATTAATTGATAAATTCAAAAGAGCAGTCACAGCATGCTCTTGCAGTAGCTTCACCCCTGAATATAGCAGTGAAAGTAATGGTGTGATAGCACCACACTGGCCTATAATAATGCGATTCTCCATACTGTGCTTTGCAAGAAGTCGCAATTCTTCTGCAGCCATAGTTTGCACTTCTTCCAATTGGTTCGTGAGGTCTTCAATTAATTTCATGACATGGGATTCTGTCGTCACCTCATCAGATCCTAAACTAGAAAATGGAAGCAGCTCTTTTTTTGGGTAAATGGGGTAAATAGGGCTTCCATTCACTGCCGCTTCTGCTTTTATTTTAGAAATGTGAGGTTTGTTTCCTGATAACCTGGAGGAAATTCCTGATTCTTTATTTGGAGTAGAAGCAACAGGGTGCCCAGATGTGATTTCTTCAGAGAACTCCTTGACATTATCATGCTTATTAGATATCCCTGACACCTTAATGGATGATGGAAGTACATAATCAATACTGGAAACATCACTTGCAGCTGATCCGCTGCTACTATGAATATTTGACTGCTTTGGTGATGAGTGACCTTTCTCGCTGCTATGGAATCCATTGAATTTTTTTCCACTCAATCTACAAAAGACTTCAAGCTTTTGCTTCTCAAATACATTTCCAACTTCAAGAGAAGATCTTGAAGTTGAATTGCTACTGTTTATAGAATCTTCAGGAGATACGTGATCTGATGAAGATGGGACTGAGATAGCACTATTCACGTCAGAGTTGGTTGGAAGTTTTATATCATTTTCCTGACACCAAGTTTCTATCATTCCTTTGACAGTATAATTAGGAATGAGATTTGTATGTGTCAGCCTATGACGGGTCTTTGGGCAAATAGTCAGTCCATGTTCAAGCCACTTTTGGATGGAAGACCTCTCATAGGTTTGACCCGAAGCTAAAATTACAGGGTCCAACAAGAGTTCTGAAGACAAAGGGCAGCGGAAGTATGGAGGGACCGGGATGCCAGATACTCTTTCAAGGAGCTCATTTTTAACCATGAATTCACGAATATGGGAGACAAGAACCAGAATTTGATTGATTTGATCCAATTCCCCTCTAACATCATTGTCTTCGACTTTCATTCTTTCCGTTTCTACAGCAATACTTTCTTTAAACAGTTCTTCGCTTGAAGTCAAACTGAGCAATTCAGTAATTTTCATAAGATGTTTGGTGCAAGGCATGCTATCTTTTGTTTGAATTCTCAGAGCCTCGTCTAAATATTCTGTTACTCTTTCCTGCTTCAAACATTGAATTTCCTGCATACAGTGCTGAAACAATATACCAGAGATTAGACTTGTACTTGTCCTGACTCTTGATGAACCAAACAACATAAAAATAATAAACAAGTAGAAAAAGCAACAGTTTAAGGAAATAGGATAATATTTATAAATAATGACAAAATAGAATGTTTATGAAGGCAACATCTTTATTTATTTTTTATTTTTTATTTTTGTTCCAGAAAATGATACATAAATAAGATAGATCGAACTTAGCAAGTACCTGAAGTCCCATTAAACTTGAACCAGATGAAGATGACTGTGACAATCTACTTAATGTGCGGCAAATCTTAAGTGAACATCTTTGGATTTTCATCAACAATGGCGCACTCCGCAAAGCCTGAAGATACATTGTAAACAGCATTCAAAATTCAAAATCAAAACATGTATTGAACCCTTCCCCTCCCCACCCCCACACACGCACACCAAAACTCAAAAATACATGACTTTCAAATTTGTGGTATTTTATGTATAATTCTTTGTTCAATTCCCAGGAATGCATAGGGAAAGAGAGAAGTTTGCAATCTTATTAACATGCTGGGAACTGTTGTTGTAAGATTCCTAATTTCTTTCTGAATGCTACAATTTCCCTTGCCTTCTCAAATGAAAGAGACCATAATAGAAATTCACAAAATTCATTGATAAAAATCCTCAAGCATAGACTAGGAACACACACTCTAACCGGGGAGGACATGAATTTAGTAGAAAATTATGTTACACTTACAGTCAAGAGCTTGCTCAACTTTGGAGACCAGTTTTCCACAAATTCCCTAGCTTTATTGACGGCGATATCCAACTCTTCACACTCTTCATATAGAATGTCATGTGAAGGTATGTTGTAATCAACTATTACATCAAGCAATGGTTTCAAAAGCTTTAATACATCAACTATGGTTCTGAAATCCTTCTGAATAGGCATGGGTTTCACTGTTTGGCATGAAACTAGATGAACAAATCGAGATATGCTGTTGATAAGACATTTTATAGATGCTGTGTCCATCTCACCTGTTCGAGAAAGCAATTCATAGATTAATACTATAAACAACAGAGAAATATTATGAATTGAATCTTTACTAAAATATTCTGCCCAAAATAGTTTAGTTTGCAAATATAAGAATGCCTCTGGCAGTCACTAGATTTTCATTTATAACAATGAGAGCAGTTTTCTGATTCTTAATCTACCACAGATGACAGAACCTAATGTATAACAGCCAATTAAAGTCTTAATTTTCCTTTCCACATAACAACATAAAAGGACTGTTCATGGACTCTGAAAAACCATCAAGTATGCATTTTACACTGATGTTCCAAAAAATGCATTTTTATAAACATTGAAATAGCTATTTGCAAAGACCAAAGACCCAAATCTTTAGACCCATTGTCAGCCTGTTTGCGTTGCAAAAAATAGAACTTTCCTGCTAAAATCGTTCCAAATTTAAGATAGTAAATCAATTTCACTGTTCAATCAGCAGCCAAGGAAACAGGAAGAGGGAAAAACAAACATAATTGAAATCTTAATTTTTCTTTATCCACAATTTGAGACCAGAGAATACAAAAACTCAGCTCAACTTAGTCAGACTCTAATGTTTACAAAAAATAAAAAAATTAGAAAAAATAAAATAAAAATGAGATTCAAAAACTACCTCTCCTCAGTCTTCTTAGCAACCAGCCAGAGGCATGTGAATTCACTCAACTAGGACCTTTTTCATTCCTTCCTTCTGTCAAAATATCAATACCAAGAAATTAACCCCTTTTCCCCTGAAAACAAACTGATCAAACATGTTTACAGACTATCAAATTCACTATTTTCCCAAACCCAGAAAATTCGTAGAAAAGCCAGAAGAGCTGCACAGCTGAAATCCAAACTAACGAAGGAACGCCAACCCATATAATCTCCCCCTCCCCCCCATTTACATACAAAAATAAACGCCAACATATTAATGAAAAAGAAAATTTTCGACATTGATAAACAAAAACTAGACCTTCCTGTATTCCTGTACCTCTATTCATGTGGTTTAAGCTGGTGGGTTGAGGCATAAACAGATCTTGAAGAACCCAAAGCCAGAAACTTTAACATGAAACTTGTATGGGGTTGATAAATTGATAATAAAGATCAATCTTCAAGAATCAATCTAACCCTCATGCACTGCTTTCATTACAAAGCTGCATGAGAGAGAGTGTGTGCAAGGAATGAATAAAATTTGAGAAAATCAAAAAGAAATTTAAATGGTGGGGCCTATGTAGTTGCAGATTTGTTGGGTGAGGTGAAATTAATTAAGAGATAATGAACAATGGTAACAATTAAAGGAGACTTTGTGATCTAATCACATTAAAGAGAGATTGTAAGAGAGAAGTCAAGCCTTGTTTTTATTAAAGGATTAAGGGATGCATTGGAACAATGATATCCAGCAAAAGATCCCACAGGGAAGTACCATCATTGTTTGTCTAATTATCTTTCAAGTTACTAATGTACCCTAGACATCTTTACAAATTTACCATTCATGCATAGTTTTTTCTTTTCCCATTATCAGAATTTTCTTTTCCTTGAGAAATATCTGCTTAATTTTGTTTTCAACCCATAGTCACATATGTTGGAGTGCGCACTTCATTTTCTCACAATCACTTCGTCTCATATGTTTAACTTAGAACGAGATGTATACACCCGTTTTTTCACAAACATCATATAAAAGTAAAAATTTGTCACTTCACTAATGTTATCCAAGAGGCTTATTGATTAGCAACCTTAACTAATTGGTGTCTGGTTTCTAATATTAAAAAAATATACTTAAAAAAAAGGAGGTCGTTTCTGGTTAGGAAAAATATGTGAAGCACTTTCATGAGTTACACTACACATAAAGCTATAAAAAGGTTGACCAAAAAAAAAAACACATGGGAGCTATAGCTTAGAGGACCTCAAATTATAAAATATTCACACAAAATTATAGATTTGGAATTAGCCTTTACTAAACTTCACCACATCTACCAATCATCACTCTCACGAAATTCCATGAATTTTTCTCCACATTATGGATCATATAAATAATTGATAACTTATTTTAGATGCTACCTACTCCAAAATCTAATCACATCATGAACAATCTATAATTTAATAGACGGCTAATTATAAATTATCATTTATAAAGCTTCTTGTAGGTTGCTTTCCCACACCATCTCCCTTTACTGTTCACTCACATCCTAGCTATAAAACAAAAGAGAAACAAGTCATACTCTGATACTCATACCTACCGAAGCAAAATGAATCCAAGTTTTTTGTCTTTGTGCCCCTCAAGTTTAAGCATAATAACTGTTTATTTTTTGCGAGTGCCAATTTTGCTCATTAAAGCATGCGAGTTTTTATCAGATGCATGTCAAACAATGCCAAACAACAAATTGTGTGGGGGCATTTACTTGCTTCTGCTGATACAATAGTGTTGTACTACTGATGTGGCCTGGCTTTGTTGCTTCATAAATGGTAAATATATCACCTTAGAAAATCACTTGCACTTGCTGTCAAATCTAAGCAAATGACATGTCTTCGAGGTTTCAATCAAGAAAAAGGATGCACATATGGTCTTCATGACCTTTCTCAAAGCATTGAGGCGTGGAATTAAAATGTATGAGCTAATGAGATTTTTGCACCAGTCAATATCCATATCTAATGAGTATCAATAGATTCAATACTGCGATAATGAACTCACTCACACTGTGCCACACACATAAAAAAGTGATAATACACCACTCTTTTGCTTATATACATGTCTCAGTAGTAGTCAGTACCATAAAAGCCTAGAATTACTATAATGACCCTAGTTTCCAATATTATTTACTAACTATTTGTGCCTTTGAGTAAAAAGCTTAGCTGGGTGAATGTCAGATTGTAGTCCCTACGTTTATGAAATGATGAGTAGGCTATTTATATATGCATGATGATAGTCAGTGCTCGGATTGCATTATTGTATAGCCCTTTGGTCACCTTTAAAATTAGAGGAAGATTTGAAAGTGAGGAGTGTACTAAAAGCTCTAGCTACCATGCCAGGACTGAGGAGTGTACTTTCTGCATAATTTCAATGATCAGCTGGCTAACCAAACCCTAATTAATTCTCAACCAAAAAAGGATAAAAAAACCCTTATTGGCTTGAACTAGAACTAATCCATACCAACTGTGATCTGACCCTTCTTTGTTTGAAAGCAATATTTTACAGAACAGTGTTTCCATTGAGCTTTGAATAATCTTCCAATTTCATATGTTTGCCATTCCTCACTCCTCAGAGGCACCTATTTTATCTTATTTTCCTGTCATTTTTTCTTTTGTCCGGTTGTGTTTATTACCATTCTCAGTGGTCATACAGGAAACATAACCCTCTGTTCCTAATAAAGACAAAGGACTTACATCTATACCTCTAAAAACAGTTGGCATCTTTTCACCTTAATTTGGATTTCTCTAGTACAATCCCTACTGTATATAGCTATAGATGTAGATGTACACGTGATGTAGATTTATTATCATCATATATAGACACATGTTTTTACAATAAGTTTTCTAATCTGGATAACAAATAAGACAATTATTTTTGTCATTCCTAACTTATTACGACCTACCAATACCATTCTTATTCATGTAAGTAGTACCATTCCATATCAGACTATATCTATATCTAATCTAGGTGTACCTTCCCTTCCATTCTCATTCAAAGAGAAACATAATAATGCAACTCAATCATTGAATTCTCCCACCATTTTTTTTTTTACTGCTAAGAAAATGACTGAATTGGAGCAAGATACATGCCAGAAATACAGATTGCAGAGGAGATGTGAAAAAACACAAAGCTTGGGCTCTACAGGACTCATGTAATGATTAATGATTCTTAGACAACTTTATTTTGACATACATTAATAAATATACAAAAACTGACAGATGATGTCAAAACCCTTCTACTACTTTAAGCTACAGTGCAGTATTTCAATAAGAATTAAGACATAGCATTGCTCAACCTTTCACAAATCACAAGCTAGTTAAGCTCAACATGTGAGACCCCTAATCCATAAGTAAACAGTATCCTTTTTCCCATGATCTAGTTGATTTTTTAAATGCTACATTTGCCGTACACGCTATGTTGGCATGTTGCCACTTTCAAAGGACAAATTAATTAAAGATTGGTTCCCCATATCATATGCCATTTGGGTCATGTGGATGATGAAACTTTAGACAAAAGCTAAAATGACTTTAACAGGACTTGAGAGCTTAGAACTTTAGACTGTATGTGTGGTTGTGGATCTCTCAGGCTATATATTTTTGTAACCAAAGAAAAGACTTTTAAGTCTAGTCAAACAATCATGCTTAAAAAATTAATAACCAGAATTAGCATCAATCATTCGCATAAGCGGAAAAAGTTAGCATCAATCAATCATCCATAGTTAATGGGTCAGTGTCATATTGCGAAAACCATTCACCAGTGGTTCCCATTTGTGTAGACGATTGTGTCTAGCACAACTCAAAAGAACAATACATGCATGATTTGGCTGTGTCACTAATTAGGCAAACTTTAAAATGAGAATTCTAGCATAGTCAAAACAGGTTGAAGGAAATCTGTCTTTTATGAAAGGGTTGTGTTAAGCAAGCCATGTGCATCTGGTGTCACGTAAATGGAAGGTAGGGTCATTGATGTTGGAATGCTCCTTCTCAAGTCAAAGTTTAGGATGTACCTATACCATAAGGCCTCGTTTGGACGACGGTACAGTACTGCACAAGTCAGGACTATGTCCTAGGGACAGGACAGCACAGGACAGTACAAGACTGTGGCTAATCCTGTCCCATATTTGGTGTAACACATGATTAGACTGGATTGTGAAAAAAATTTTTAATTAAGAAAATTAACTATACAAAATTAAAAATTAAAAATACTATCTAATCAATTTTTTTTTTAAAAAAAAAAAGAACAAGAAAATAAGTTAATTTATTTAAGTCCATAAAAAAAAAAAAATTATAAAAATCATTACCTCACATTTTTTATAATCATCCTAAAAATATAACATAGATGCAAAACCTCAAACTCAATGTAATAAAATCCAAAAGTATAATTGAACCATGAAACTAACAAACAACATTTCACCTTGCGATTGCTTCCTTTGCCCTTTGTTTCCCTATCCATCACCATTTTAAATTGTCTGAGGACCTGTGCCTTGTTCGAAAACCACACCTCTAAATTGCAAGCACATGTTGCACATCCACCACCCAAAAACTAAACCTTCTTTTCCATGGACAACTTTCTACGACTGTGTTAATTATTCCATACAAGATTAGTTTCACACTCTTATGTCACTTCCAAAAGTGAAAACAAAGGAATGTAAGTATTAAGCTTGCAGACAGCACATGAGGCGTACAAGGACTCAGTGGCTAAGTTCATCCGCAACAAATAATACGTGATTCGTTTACATACTCTCTTGTTGCAATAACATTTGGGGAAAAGAAAAAAATTGTAATCAAAAACCTCAATAAACAGTCGGTATTTCATTTTCTATAGAATTCTTACATAGCCATATGATATATACATACACAGAACATTTGTGTATACAATTTGCTTATTAGACAACATATATCAGCAAATAGGACAAACACCTTTCTTGGTTTTGATATGATTCTATTGGAGTTGCATATGACCGCAGGGAATGCATGCACCTTCTATTGGGGTTTCCAAACATATTACGCCGGATGAAGAATCATCTCCATCTTTCATATCCATCGGACGCGGAGGCCCCATTATTTATTGATGAAGCAGAAAAGTCTACCAGGGGACAATAAATGTGGCTAAATGGTAGGCCCAAACCACCTTACAAATAGGTGCAGCAGAAGGATTGGATGAAATTGATGTCGTAATGCTACTGTTTGTGGGGGCAATTGGGATCCAAATATCTTGTTTTTGGGCATGTCTACAAAAATCAACAGGCATAGAATCGCACAGGCTTCATCCTATGTAGTCCTCTGGTTCATTCATCCATCCACTGCTTGTAGCCTCTGAATGTGTGGTTCCAACAACTATCCTCCATCCATTATGCCTGGTATTATCAGCAGATGGAAGCTTATATCAGGATTCTGATAAAAAATTAACAGGAACAGCTAAAGTTTTTGGCAACATCAATCAGTCCATGATGAGGGGGTCTTTCCTTTTCTGTCAACCTACTGTGTCAAAAATACAACCCAGATCAAAAATATATCCACAAAAGCAAACACAATAACGTACTAAGCTACTAATGGTATCATAATCTGGTTGACATGTGAGAGGTTCTGGGTTTTGCATGTAAATAAAACAAAATGTAGTTTCTATTAAATTACAAAAACTTCAAGCTAGGATGTTCCTAACCCATCAAGATTATAAGAACGAGATATATAAAGAATACGGTCAAAGAGGTTGAGAAGGAGTTGAGTTAGTTACCGTATCACCTTGAGGCTACCACCTTCTTTGCAAGGAGCTTTAATGGCTTCCACATTGTTGATGCTGATCATCTCACAAATTTCAGCTTTGGAACATTGTTGGCTCATTGAATCAAGACTTTAGCCCGTCAACTTATGATTTCAAGAGATCTCACAAATTTCAAACTAAAAGGAAAAAAGCAGAAGAAACCAAGAAAATAGAAAATATTTTAAGCTTAGTTCTGTTTGTTAATTAGTAAATTTGAAGTTTAGTATAAACGGGCAGTGTTTCAGAGACTTGGCAGAGAAGGTGGTATCTTGGGTTCTGAGTGGAAGTTTCCAAATACTCAAATGTTTTTGGTCGTTATGGTTTGATACTAACTTTTAACAGCATAGTTGTAAAACTATCATTAATGATCACACGAAAGGTTTAGGACTTTGGAATTCTACCCACACCCATGTGGACCAAGTGTTTTTGCTTTCCTTTAAAACTAGCTTGAAAACCTGAATCAGACTTCCCATGATTTCCCACCAATGTGGTCATGTTCCTCAATATTTTTTCTTACCCATCTTCCCCCTTCTCTTGTTTAGGAAAGTGATAAATCCTACGGTTGTTTAATAGCATGTCTATAGATATATTTTTCTGATGTCCAATCTCATATAAAAATGCAACTAGGCTAAGATCCCCAATGACATATAGAAATGTCCTCCCAAGTAAGAAATGAACCAAGTACACAATTTACAACTGTTCTTGTGATTCTCAAGCAAAAGTGGCGATATTGGATTCACATCACCAATATCGAAGCCCAAATATTTTGAAATAAAACATTGTTGACTCATTATTTGTATTCTCATTGATCTCATCACCATACAACAGAAATAAAAAATAAAAATAAAGTTTTCACTCTGATGATACAACCTGAGAAGGTAGTATGCTTGTTCTATAGTAGACATTTTTTGTTGCTTTTCATGACCATGAACCATGGCAGTTGCAGCTAATGAAACTATGCAAAAATCACAGCCCTGCAACGTAATGTTATCACAAGTAGTAGGCTAAGTTCACATGTCAAGACATCAGATAGCTAAGAATTCTAAATCAAATTTACAGCAGCGTTTCTTCCCATCCATTCCTTGCTACTAGGCCTCATCACTAATTTCGTCTAAAGGAAGCAAGATGGGGAGGAAAAGGGAGATGGCAAACATGAGGAAAATAAGGGTATCCCCATGCTAAGACAACATAATAGGCAGAGAAAAGGTACCATCCTTTCGCTCCTGCATCTCCTCCCTAAGTAAGTCCTTTTATCCAACCAAATGGCGTTCTAGTCTTCTTTTCAAAACCATATCCACATAATGAATGTTGGAAGACACAAAGCTACAGACTACTTCGGTAAGAAAACTTTGCCTTATCTGAATTTTAAGTATCAACATTGTTGTATCTACTATCTAACTTACATATGTGCAAGAACTGTTCTTTAGGTTTCTGAGTATCCATGATCTAACTAAATAGCAATTATGCATACACTATGCTAGGAAGTTGCAAAGTTAGAAAATCAAAAAAGAACCACACCAAATGGAACCATAAAGCACAAATAGCCATAAAATGCAAGATCATTGCTTACTAAAGTTCCCAATTTTACACAAATCTACAACTCTTCATTCCTTGAAATGTCAGCACAAATATAAAATGCAATCATGCTACAACAACACAAAATCCAAAAAAAAAAAAACAGCAGTTGGGTCTTCAAGATACACTTACACGGCTTCAAAAGTTCAAGAAATTCACCCACAACCTCCACTCTATCACTATTGCCCACCACCGCTCTCCTCCTCCAATTTCTGCACATAAGCTTTCAAAAGCATCACCAACTCCCTGGCCGGCGCCTGTATCGTCCCGACCAAGTTCGACGCCGGACCCTTCAGCGTCCCGAGCAGCTTGGCGTAAATCTCGGCCCTCGTCGGCATTGTCTCGAGCTCCTTAAAATCTCCAGGCCCATAAAACTTGCCTTCGAAAACTGCACCGGTGAAGTCATTGCTTTCGAGCTTCCGCTCCTTCTGAAAGTCCCTGTAAGGCTTAATGGCAGGTGGGATTTCCTCGCTATGGACAAAGAGCCACGCGTTCATGCCAGTCATGCAGGGCTTGAGAGCCTCCCATGGCGTTCCCTCTATGGCCTTGTAGACCAATGTGTTCTTCGCCACTAGGAGCTTGGTGGTTTCAGGGAGTGTTCGGCGGAGGTCTTGAAATTGCTTCACGGTCAAGCCTTTGTAGCTTATGCCGGCCACGAGGTGGCAGTTCTCGAGGTTCTCTTTGATGGTTTCGACGGTTTGTTCTTTCTTGGTCCGGGAAATGGCGTATCGGATTGTAGGCAGGCGGTGGCGGTGGTGGTGGTGGTGGTGTTGGGTGGGTCTGGGGGTGAAGGAGAGAAATGGGTTGGTGGGTCGGGTCAGGACGGTTTTGTTTTGGGTTTGGGTTAAGGAGGGTGATGGTGGTTTGGAGAAGCTGACGAGGGTGGCTTCCATTGTTGAAGGCAAAAAGAGAGAGAGGGGAGGGAGTGCCTTTTTTCGGGGCTTACCTTATCTTATCGCCTTGTCATTTTTGAGAGAGGGGTAGAGTGGGAAAACTGAGTAAGTCTGTGAGAGAATGCTGAAATTTCATAAATACCCCTCAGGATTGGGGGTGATTGTGTGGCTACTGGAAAAAAAGGTTCATTTTTCTTCATGTTTGCTTCATTGTATGATTGAATTATTTGAAAAGTATTAATCTCATACTAATTAATTAAACTATACTTTTTTATAGGATAAGTTTACGATCGAAACTATTTAGTTTTTCAATTTTTCTTTAAAGATTATTTTTATTAAAAATCAATCAAATCGAAAATTATTTAATCATATAACAATTATTAAACAAATACATTGTGAGTTTAATAATTACCAAAATGTATGTTTATTTTATAACAGTTATTTTGCAGAAATGATTTCTAAAAGATAAACAAAGTGAATAGATCTAATCATAAACCTACATTATAAAATGACACTAATTTAATTAGTTAATATGAAATTAGCACATAAGAATTGGAAGAGAATTCAAATTCAGTTTTTTTTAATTGATCAGAAAAACCAAAAAACAATAAGGTATGGACTACAGTAGTCTGTAAATACACAATATGATCTTCAACTAGTTCGGCAGTTTTACAAAGAGCAACCACTAGGCTACAACCTACAAGAAAACTGAATCTGACACAGTTTCCCTAAGATAAATAAAACCAAAAAAACACAAAGGGACGAATCCCATTGTGGTGAGACCAGCCATTTGATCCAAAAGACCCCTGAGAACTGGAAAAAAGCTACACTCTCTCAAATCTCCCAAAGGATCTGAAGGACTGAACATAATAAAAGTGAAAAACTGAACTGAAATAAAGACCGAAAAAAAATTCTCGCGACCATATTGAATGTCAAAGTGGTATCTCATGCATCACGAATCAAACTGAGTTGTCCCACTAAGCAACTCCACCAGCTCGGCTTTCTTCATCTTTGAAAACCCTTTTATGCCTCGAGACTTTGCAAGTGTCCTCAATTCTGGTAGTTTCCATGAACTCAAATCCCTTTGTTCAACAAGTTGCTCTTTGTCTCCGTTTTCATCATTGTCATCAAGAGTTTCTTCAGTACCTGAAGTCTCATCCAGTAACAACTGAACAAGCTCTTGCTCAGGCTCAGGTTCAGGCTCAAATTCAAACTCGGTATCATGCTCAGGCTCGGGTTCAAGCTCTGAAGCCAACTCAAGCTCTGGCTCTGGCTCCGGCTCTGGTGATGGTTTAGGAACTCTCTCAACCTGATTCTTCTTCCTTTTCCCATTCACATGCGGCACTGAATTGACTGTGTCATCATCCTCAGAATAAATGGGCTGGTATGTCAACCGAGGGATGGGAGACTTGCGTTGAAAACTTGATACAGGCCTGCTAAAAGAGGCAGTAGGTTCTTCAGCCTCATCCTTCAAACTGTTATTTGAATCAAAAGAAGCTGTGTTTTTTCTTTCACCATATCGGGCATTTTTTTCTGGCTGGTCCAACATGAAACCCCTGTTGCTGCCACTGTTGTTGTTTCTCTTTGCTTGCTCAACTGAGTGTTTCCTTAATAGCTTAAGAAGAGAATCCACAGTTTCATTCTCTTTACCTTGCCCTTGCACGGGTTCAACCTTCTTTTCTTCTTTAATTGCAGTCCTCTCCCGAAGCTGAGCCTGGACCTTCCTGAACAGCTCAACAATCTCTTTCTCTCTAGGTCCGGGGGCTGCAGTAGCCCCGAACTTTGTGCTACTTGAGAGGGAGAGCAATGGCCCATTTTTAGAAGACAGCAGATCAGATTCTTCAAGGTTTTCATAGCCGTCTCTCTCTTCATTTCTCCTATTCCTGCCTCGGGAGTATGTGTGTCTGTTTTGCCTTGGGAAGTCCGGATTTCTCTTATGACCACCAGAACTTGCTTTGCAAGTAAAAGATAGCCCAGTGCAAGCACCTTTCAGTGATCCAATCCTGAGCTGTGACTTGAATCTATGGTTGAAACGAGAAAAGCAAGGATATACAGGGGCTACTCTTCCAGGAATTCCAGAGCACAGTATACATTTGCCATCTGACGGTCCATAACCTGGAAGAAAACCAGCATAATCCAAAATTCACAATTCAAGAAACAAAATCATGAAGAAGAGAACTCTAAGCAATATACACAAAGCCCAATTCACAGAGCGATTCTTGGAAACATTAATCAGAACAGAAAAATTAATTCCACTGTAAACCAATCTTATACCACCTCAGCAAACATCCCCCACCCCCACCAAGAAAAAGTACAGATTGTATGTTCCTCATAACAAGAGGAAGTAGCATATATATTTAGGACTTGCTTGATGCATATAATAAGATTGAGTATGATAAATGACTAAATTCATGTGTATTCAAGGAAAAACACGGAGGGTGTCTTCCAAAAGAAGACGAGAAGTTGATGGATTATTTACGATGGGAAACTTATCCCCACTAATCCCACCACTTTTGGAGGATTGAAAGAGATTAGTTTCCCCTTATGATTAGTCTATTTTATTCCTATCTTATTCTTTTAAGTTAGAAACTTCTTCCTTGAATACAAGTGAATTTAGCCATTAACCAACCATATATTATGCACCAAACAAGGCCTTGGTGTTTACACAACTATAGTTGCAGAGTTAAATTAAACGAAAACCCAAAAGCTATATCAAAGTTCAATCTTAGCGCCCAAATGCAGCTAGTAAATTACCAGTACAACTGAACCGTATCGAAATAGGGCAGCACACAAGCAACAAACGCAGCTTTTAGGAAACGAAATACAGGATTCAAGTTACGCACCAGCAATTAAAATACAAAAGAAGCCCGCGACAGTAAAAAGCAAGTGCAATTTATAGTCATTTCAGCGAACACATGGTAGGGGGCTTTTAAATTTGAAAAAAGAAAAAATAAATAATAACCAAAAAAACTTGAATACCTCAATTCCTACGCAAAATACGAACCAAAGCAATCAAATTTCCAGCCCATTTCATCAAAGAAATTTTTTTTTAAAAAAAAGAAGAATAGCTCTAAAACCAAAAACGCACATTCCGTCCTAGAAAACTAGCAAAGTTTCGTTTCGTTCTCAGAAACTTACCAGTGATATGAACGACTTGTGACATGGCAAGGTCAAAAAGATTGAGAAGGAGTGTGTGTAACTCAGTGCCGGTTTTGCATTTTCTGGTGTGCGTACTCTTTCAGGTTGCAAGTGTCACTGTTCTCGTTCCCAGGTTAGAATTTATATATAGCCATTGATAAGGGACTTGTTGGGCATTATAAAGTTTTTGTGGCGGTTTAGTCTTCGGTCGGATACGGGTTAATGACCCGGTTAGCCTCCTCACTCTCTTTTCTTGGGCCCAGAGACAATGTTTTGTTGTAAGTTTGGGCCTTTGGCCCCAGAATAGGTATGATGCTGTTTACTTAGTAAAAATATGTTTTTTTTTTTTTTTTGTGGATTTTGTGATTAATTTGGGAGTTCAATTTTTTTCAATGTAATACTAATGAGTAAAAAATATTAAATTTGATAGTTGCTCTATTACCCCCACTTCATATTTTCCACCTCGACTAAGTTCTTAAATATTTTAATATGCTGTCATACAAGCGCTTCCTAAATAAACACTTCCAAGTATACTTCCTAATAAAAAAAATTGTGCTTCTAACGAAAGCCCTCCAATAAAAGTGCCATTGAGCAAAAGCGCTTCTTATAAAAGCACCCCAAACAGCCCTAAATAAAAGGTTTTTTTATTAATTTTGATCAGCAAGCTCCAACTCTAAGTCCAAATTTCCATCTTTAAATTAAGAAAATTAAACTAAATAGTAACAACTACGGCCACCATCATTGGTTTGGTATTGCACTCCATTAGCAACCATGAAAATTGGACGGTTGTGGCGGCAAGCATGTGTAGGGCCTACTGTTGCCAAACTAAATTTGGCCAATTTCCACGTCTGGTTTGGATGTTCCACCATCTTTCGCTGTGCATTACATGTCCTAACGGCTCAAAGTTTAATGCTTTCATGGTTTTTTTTACCAGGCCCAAAAAAAGACATCAAACGACTGATGAAAAAATGAAGACAATGGCGATGGTGTGAAAGAGTGGGGCCAAACCACATAGGGCCCATACCAAAGAAAAACTCATTGTTATGATGAAAATTTGAACCAAGAACCATCAAACAAGGCAACAGAGCCAGTTAGCAATAGCATATAACACCTGCCTATTACGTAAATCCTTGGTTTGCTGCATGTCAATTACAGCGAAAATAGAGCGTCAACAGCAAACTCAATAGCGTTCTAAACTCAAAATTCCTTACAGGCTGCTTCATATTCTTCAGAACGAACGAAAGACGCCATTAGTGAACTAGGGCACCTGAACAACCATAAACTTACAACCATCTCATGACTGAAGAACAACTTCAAAGTCCATCTTTATTTTTTCTTGTACTTGAAACATGGGGAAGAAAAGAAGGAACAAAAATAATCCAATAAGAAATTGGGAGGAAAATAGATACAAACCAAATGAGTCAGTGCTTTATGAGGGCACACATTAGGCTTTGTGATTTTTTGCCATCTCATCCACATCCAATTCAACTTCCAGCACCGGTGAATCCTTTCGCATGCTAAAATGACTGGAACGAACAGAAGAAACACAGATATGAATCATTCCAGAATTTCTCCTACGTACAACACAAATGAGTTAAGCAGATACAGTTTGAGTGACTCGCCTATTCTGCACAGGGCCATGATCCACAGCAGTTCGTAGACAATATATGACTCTGCCAACTATGTCTGTCATGGAGACTGGACCAAATTTTCGACTGTCCTTAGCTTCCTGCCAGAAATAAGAATGAATATTTATCCATATAAATAATTCAAATAATCAAGCAATGCTATATGGACAATGTCATTCTCAATCCTAACCATCGTGTGCATATCTCAAATGTAGAAAATATTATTACACTGACTAGAGAGAGAGAGAGAGAGAGAAAGCAAAAGAATCCCACATCATTTATATTAACAATAGATTACGTAACTATAAATGAATAAATGATATACATGCCTAATGGCTCTTGTTTCCATACTTCCATGATATGAGTAATAATTTGATAACATATTCAAGTAATCATTTGATACATTTTATAAATTTCGGTCATCTATTTCCAGTAGTTTCCAATATATTAATTTATTATTTCGGCTTCCATAACATTTCTTAATAACTTCTAAAGTATCTGAACCCAGTTCATGAAACAACCTCCTCAAATTAAATGTTGTTGCTTAAGTATAGCTCATGAAAGACTACTCTTAATGATTTGATGGATGTTACAACCACAAGATGGCAATCAAAACTACCCACATTCTACTAGGCATCAACATATTGCTGTAAAGATGCTAATACACTCTGCTAGTGTGCTATACCTATTTCTGGATAATATAACATAATTAGAAGAGAATAGACTCATAAAGGTCTTGTGCAGTAACCTAGCAAATACTGATATATTTGACTGAACATAAAGATCAAATTTTGAATATGGCATGTACCTTGGGCTTCAAACTTTCATTATCAGCCAACAACCAGCATTCATCCTTTTCAAGGACAAAAGGCTCATCTTTTTCATCAGTAGACAACATTTCATACCCTTCAACGGCAGCTAATCTCCTCACCAGATAATTATCTGGGTTTTCGGGGTCCTTCACGACCACTACATCCCCAACAAAAACACGCCTGTCAGATAAATATGAGGATGTCACTTATGCTGTTAGGGGACCATATATCATATAAATCAATATAGAACATAATATGAAAATGTTTCTCATAGAGATATCAATATCTGTAAATAACAAATCCAATGATTAAACAGGAAGGTCCTGAAGCTAACTTTTCATTACATGAAAACGATCAATTTGGTCCTGAGACTAACTTTTGGAAGAATAATATTTTGCACTCCAGCACAAAAATTCACAACAAGAGGAAATCTAACTTGAAAAAAGAAGAGAGGCTGCATTAAAATTTTAAAATGGTAATTACTTTGGATCTGCAGCTGGTATCTTCCGGACAAGAAGAGTTCCTCCTTGTGCACCTATACTAGGAGCCATCTCCTCTCCTTTATTCCAATGCAAGTATGTCAACTTTCCCTGAAATAGATTTTTCCAAACGGCATCACCTAGTTCTCTGTCTGTGATTTGACCTCTTTGATAGTTCTGCATCACATGAAATTTCTGTAAGGAAAACTTCAAAGACAAAAATCAGTCATAAAGCCTTCAATGACTTAATCATAACCATGTACATAAAAAAAACGCAAGAACAGTGTGTTCAAGATTGCAGCAGAACCAGAAGTAAAATGAGTGCTATTTGACCATATAAAAAATCTGACGAGCTAACTAAGTGCAAAGTACTAGTGCACAAGCCACAACTCATGTTTTGACTGTTCCCAGTTTTTTTAATATAGCTACAAAGATAACTGACTTTTTTTATATTTTGAGTTTTTTCCCACAAAATCAGTAAACAAAAGTGAACATTACTGATTATTTCTCGATGCTCTTTGTCAAGCTTTTTAAACCCTTGAGAGATGCTAAAATAGACATTTTGAAGTGAACTAAGCATGTCAAAAAATGCATCTTCAACAATTACCACCAAATCCAACAGACACGCTAGGAGCCTCCGAGCCGCATGTAAATATAGCACTAAAAATTAAATATAACACGTATTCCTATGGACAAAACACTGAAATTGAGAACAAAGATGATAATGGCATTGCGAAGAACGAAAAATATCTAAGAAAATCAAACAACCAAATCCTTATCCACGGCAACATTTCAACACAGAGAAACCACTATCAAATCACACTACCAATGTCACAATCCCTTGGATTACAACCCTAGACGAATTAAATCTATCAATTTAGGAAGAAAAAAAAAAACTGATTATAGGAGCAAACACAGAACCACCAACAACATCATTCTCAAAAATCCCATTATTACCCAAAACATGTAATCTCCCAAATGAAAGTTCGCTGCTTTAACCTGACAAGCAGAAATCTTTAATGGGTCCAAAAATAATAATAATAACAAGAAAACCCAAAAGCAGAAAAATAAAAACAAAGGGATAATATAGGTAAATGGGTAAGAGATAGAAAAAGAGTGAGTGGTAAAGAGTGAAGAACCTTCCAGCTGATAGTGGCTGAGTATTCGAGCTTGTGAGCTATGTATCGGAACCAGGTTGAGAGGGAAACCATCGCAAAGAAAGTACCTGCTGCTTTAGTTATTGTACGAGAAAGATGTGAAGGTGCAGTTTGAGCATTCCCTTTTCTTAAACCCCTAAAATATCGATTTTATTATTTAGCTCTCGTGGGCTCTCGCAAATCGCAATTTAAGTTTTTAAAGATGGTACGAACTACGATTTAACCGGCCAACAAAAAAAAAGGGTACGATTTATCCGTCTAGTCTGAAGATCGAATTCGTTTAATTTTTTCATTCTTATAAATTAATAAATTGAAAATTATTAAAGTATTTAATTGTAATTAAATAAAAAGATAAACATAATTATTCTGTAAACACATGAAATGATAATTCTTTAATAAATGGTTAAATAATATTTTAGGGAAAATTTTAGCAAAAGGACTATAATTATACACCATTTTGCAATTAAGAATACGAATTTCAAATTGTTCCAATTAAGGACTATATTTATCGGTTTGTTTCAATCAATGGTCTACCGTTAAATTCGTCAATCTCTCCGTTAATTTTTCATCTTTTCCATAAAAAATTAATAATAAAAAATAAAAAACAACCCCTACAATTTTTTTTCTTTTTCTTTCTTGTTCTTCTTTTTCTTCTTCTTGCATTTGCTTACACAATTGCACCCAGATTNAAAAAATAAGAAAAAACAACCCCTACAATTTTTTTCTTTTTCTTTCTTGTTCTTCTTTTTCTTCTTCTTGTATTTGCTTACACAATTGCACCCAGATTCTTCTTCTTCTTCTTTTTCTTCCTAAATCCTAAACTCCAAAATCCATTTACAAAATTTGTAGTTAACTAAGAAAAAAAATACTTTAAAATACCAATTTTTTTTTTTCTGGTTCTTCTTCAGTTATTCCCCACCCACCCACCTAAATCCCTTATTCCTCGCAACTCCCTTTTCCTGCCCAACCCAGCCCCCTAGCTAGGTGCTTTTCACCCCGCAACACCTCTTCACATCACCCATATCTGTTGGAAGTTTATGTAATAATTCTTGCAAAAGTTCATTTTTTTCCAGATCTGGGCTAGGGTTGGGTGGGCTTTCGGTGAAGGCATAGGACTAGATCTAGGTGGGGCATGGTTGAGGGTGGAGGTGGGGATGGG
>QANT01000478.1:0-33401 GCA_003254885.1 Purshia tridentata
AAGAGAAAAAAAAAAAAAGGAAAGATAGGTGAGAGGCACGGGTAACCTGGGCAGGGAGAGAGGAAAGAAAAAAGGAAGGAAAAGAAAAAAGGAGGGAAAGAATAAAGGAAGGAAGGAAAAAAGGAAAGAAAGAAAAATAAATAAATTTAGGGTTGATCGCGGTTTGAAGCATTTAGACANTTGGAAAAAAAAAAAAAAGGTTTGGGATTTCGTTTGGAGTTTTGTTTAGTCCTTTAGCTTTGGGGTTTTGTTTGATTTTTGGTTTTGAAGTTTCGTTTTGTTATTTTTAAATCCTAAACCCTACTATATTTCTATACAAAAATAATTAAAAATACCCTAAAAGGCCTAAATCTCTAATATTTGATACATTATCTTAAAAAATAGAGTATAAATGATAAACTAGTTTCATTTATTAATTATACTAATTTTATTTAACTGTATTTGTTTACAGCGCACATTATAATTATCTTATATCATATGAAACCTACTATATAATTTGATTTTTTCAATATAATAGATTATATATTAAATAAACATATAATAAAGTTTCATTCAAAATTTTCGTATTTTAATAGCAATTTCCTTCATTCTTTTCTAAACCCTAGAAAATCGAAATTTTCTCGAAATTTTTGTCAAAATTTCCATCGAAAATTTATATAGAACCAAAAGTTTATTCATTGCTTATCAATGAGGAAGGAAGGGAGGAGATAAACCAAACCGTCTTAACTTGTCTTTGAACGCACACATGTCAAGTGTCTAGCTCAATATTAGATAACTAAAATTATAAAGAGAAATAACACTAAATGACATTCAAAGTACTTTTGAATCTAGAATTCTCCAATATTACTTTTACAAAAGAAGAAAAATAACTAAATAAAGGGTAAGCAACCAATTTGATCCATGTAGTTTGGCATGTTAATGTAAGATTATGTAATTGGAAATTTCCTAAAACAAAACACATCTTTATGTAATCATTAGCTAGGTTTATTTAAGTGAGTCAAGTCTGGACATGATCGTTGGTTTGAATTAAGGGTTGATTAATTCTTAAGTCACATATCCAAGCCGGTTTTTAAAGGTGAGTCTTGATGTTTAATCTTTTTTAGTATTAAGGTAATATAGAAACCTTTTATGCATTCTAGGTGATTAGAAATATATTCATCTGCATTTAAATGTCTTCACTTTGAAAACGTTTGGAGCATCAATTCTACAAGCGTTTTTTTCATCTTCTGAGTTTTTTTTGTCCCAGAGGATTGGTCCTCCAGCAACTTTGACCTTCCAATACGAAACCCTTGTAGGATCGGTCCTACATCGGATCAATCCTACCGATGCAAAAAAATTTTATTTGTGCACATAGGATCGATTATATGGTTTGGAGGATTGATCCTACACATTTATGAATTTTTTTTAAAATTTTTCAAAACTAATTTTCAAAGGCTTTAAGTCCTATTTCAATTCTAAATCTTTTCCTACAAGGTACAGTACTTATTTTACTTCTTTGTTAGAGTTTTGATTCTTTTAAATAGCTTGTTCCATCATAAGTCTAAATTACTCATAAATTATATACTTTTGAGAGATGGTGCATTCTAGGGTTTAGTGTGAGCTTTGGTTATATGAACATGAACATCCTTGTTGCATAAACACTTATTCTATAGGATAGTTTATCGTGCATAAATATAGATAGTTTGAATAAATTGTTTCTTATGAATCTATTCAAGCTATCGCCTTCATCTATTCATCTTCCATCATTGATTGCACTCGAGCATCAAGGTCAAAGCTGAAATTGTGAGCTCTTGTCTTTAAGGCATTGGCAAGAAGGTCCCAAAAATTCTCGTGATCAAAAAGTTACAGGTGTCGTGAGATCAATTTATTTGCCTTCTAGAAGGAGTCTAGTTAGGATTTTTTTGATTGAGTCACTGAATGTATATTTTTAGGTTATTATAGTGGATTGTTTTCTTTGGCCTAGGTCTTGCAGTTTTTCGTAATTGATGGTTTTCTGCAACAAATCTGTTTGTTTATTGTGTGGTTGTTTGATTGTTTACTTGATTAGATTTGGTTGATTTTAATCTGCTACTTAATTAATCAACTTGATAATTTTAAAAATTGAATTCATATATTTAAGCCTATTCACCCCCCCCCTCTATGCTTGTTAGTGATCTAATAGGGAATTTCATGGCCCTTATCCATGTGGGTCTTGTTATTTTAATTTTTTCAATTAAATCCTAGTATTTACATTTTGTTTCATTAAGGTCCAAAATTAAAAATTGCATTCAAATTTAAGACAATAAACCCTTACTTTTATTAACACGAGAGTGAAACTGTTCACATTTTATGATCGTTTTGCCCATAAACATACAAAAAGTGAATGTTGCACTTGGTCTTTAAGAGAAAATTTTGTTAAAAATTTGGATAAAAATATAAATTTGAACTTGATTGTAAAAAAATATAAACCACAAGGATTAGATCAAAAAAATTGAAAACAAGAACACCAGTGAAAGAAGTATCAATTGCACCATTCTTAATTTATCCATAAATAAATAAGGTTAAATACTTTTTTAGTCCCTGTGTTTTACTTGAAAAACAAATTTGGTCTTTGTGATTTCAAAATTTCGATTTTGGTCCTTGAATTTTACTCTAAAAATAAATTTGGTTGTGGTTTCAAATTTGATTTCAATCATTGAGTTTTCGTCCATTAGAAATTTTGGTCTTTAAACATTAATACATGTCACTTTGAAATTAATATATACTAGCCTTTTCGAATGTGCGAATGGTGATTTTTAATTATAAAAATTATTTACTGTTATTTATTTTTTAGCTAACTATTTTTAAAAAATTTAGAAACTTCGAAAGTTTTATAACTTCCACTCTCTCCACCTAATAAGGTGGTGGAGTGTTTTTTTTTTTTTTTTTTTTTTTTTTTTTTTNTCTTAATTTTGTCTTAACTCCCCACTCTCCCCACATTGTACCCTTATTTTTATTACATTAATTCTTTTTCTAGCTTTATAGTATTAAAAATTAAAGATACATGTAACTTGTTAATGACCACTTAAGGACTAAAATTATTAACGAACAAAAACACAAGAATCAAAATTGAAATTTTGAAACCACGAGAACCAAATTTATTTTTAGAGTAAAACACATAGATAAAAAACATATAGGTTAAGTACCTTTTTGGTCCCTGTGTTTTACTTCAAATACAAATTTGGTCTTTGTGGTTTCAAATTTTTGATTTTGGTCTTTGAGTTTTCCTCTAATTACAAATTTGGTCCTTATGATTTCAAAATTTTGATTTCAATCCTTGGGTTTTCGTTTGTTAGCAATTTTGGTCTTTGAATATTTATATATATCACTTTGAACTTAACATTTTAAAATGTGTTTATCCTAAAATAAAAATAGTGGAGAAGTGGTTGCTAAAAATAAAAGCGTAACTTTGTATTTTTTTTTTCATTATAATTATTATATTTTACCCTTTTATTCTTTATTAATGAATGATGTTATTAATACCTATTTTTTTAAATGTGAGTATTTTTAGAGTATTGAAAGTTTAACCTTACATTTCCTTTTATATATATATGCTTTTGCAAATGACCATTTAAAGACCAAAATTGAAATTTTGAAAATACGAAGACTAAATTTGTTTTGAGAGTAAAACACAGCGACCAAAAACATATTTAACCCAATAAATAAATAAAGATATATATGTTTTTGCAAATGACCATTTAAAGACCAAAATTGAAATTTTGAAAATACGAAGACTAAATTTATTTTGAAAGTAAAACACAGCAACCAAAAACATATTTAACCCAATAAATAAATAAAGAATGGTGCAAGTGAAAAAATTGGAACCCAATGGGGTCGGAACCAAAACATTTTTTGGGGGTCAAAACGCAAATTTTCCAAAAAGACGAAGTGAAGGCTTGATAGGTGTGTGATCGCTTCCTTCTGGTGTTGTCGCTTAAAAAAGTGCTTGTCTTTCTTATTGTTATCGTTGTTGTTGAAAGAAGATGGGGAGCGCACAACCGGCCCAGATTCCGACGAGCTTCGGCCACGAGCTTAGGGCTTGCCTTCGTTGCCGCCTCGTCAAGACCTACGATCAGGTTAGGGTTTCAATTTTGTTTTCTGTTTTCGTTTGCATTTTTTTTCCAGAAGTTTTAGGGTTTTGGTTGACTATAAAATACAAATGCAAATTTAATTGCAGTTCAGAGAATCGGGATGCGAGAACTGCCCCTTTTTCAAGATGGATGAAGATCACGAGCGTGTTTCCGATTGCACCACTCCTAATTTCAATGGGTATGTCATCCGTACTTTTTTTTTCTGAGATTTTAGTATGTATATATTTTTGGGTTCTTGGGTCATTGACATTGCATTGCTTGGATCGCAGGATCATTTCAGTCATGGATCCAACCAGGAGTTGGGCCGCAAGGTGGCTGCGAATTGGTATATTTACTCTATCTTGTTGCATCAATTTTGTTTTTCTAGATTTTGCATTCACCCAAATAAGTGATTTTTTTTTTGGCCCAACTTGTAGCTTTTATAATCTTTCAATGCTCTAGATTATATGTGTGTATATACATTCAGAAGTTGGTTTGCTAATTTCAGGAATTGACTCGGGAATTTCATTTTTGCAGCAAAATTTGTCCCTGGTTGTTATACTCTTGCTGTTTCAGAGGCTCTTCCAGAAGATTTGCAGGTTAGGCAATATTTTTGCTATTTTGCTTGTTAATTATACAAATTTCCAATAGATTTGGAAGTTGCCAATAATATTTTACGTTTTGTATGTTATTATGTGGTTGATTCATTTAACTATATAATAATGGATTTTGGGTTGGGATACTTGTCCTTTGCTAGTTAGCTACCATGTCTTTCAAAATAAATCTAGGAGTAACTTGAAAAGTCTGCCATACAACACATTAGGAATATTCTTATTAGAAACAAAAACATGACATTAGGAGTAAGGAATTCCAGTGCCTGAACTGTGTTCAATTGTCCAGTCATATATGACTGGCTTTTGAAATGTGCATTATGTATACATGGTTGAAGAAGATAATCATAGAAGACACTATAGATAGGATACAGTGCTGTTTTGGAACACAGTCTTTCTTTTTTATTTGTCAATCGGCTCAATCCTCGAGTCATGCATCATATCTACGTTTAAGGTCTCTCTCTCTCCTTCCCCCTCTTGTTAGTGTAAATTGGTGCCATCAAAAGTCAAGGCTAGTGGTTTATGATGTGTTTTTGAATACCACGAAATGCTGCTGTTTATATTTTTACCATTCATGACATTCAATTCTCTAATGGCCCCATTCACAGTGATGGTTATGGTGATAGATTTACCATGAAACAGAATGGGCAAGTCAACCCTGGACATCACCTTATAAGTACTGTATTGGGATATTTAATGCATCGTCTACTTGTTCCTTCCCATTTCATTATCATTGGCATTAGAGCTTAAATTCGAGTTAGAGACTTACTGAATGCATATATTCTTGGACTATTTCCATGTGCTTTTTTAATTGGTTGCACACTCCAAATCGAGAGAGGTTGTGGATATTGCAATGGTTGAAGTTGTAGCCCTGATTATGTTACCGTCAGGTCTTTTGATTTTTGTTTGCCCGTTTTTCTTTCATTAATTACATTAAGCCTCCAGCTGATTTCTTTATTTTGTTCATCTCTTTGCAGAATTTGTGTGAAGATGAACGGGTGCAATACGTACCACCAAAACGTATATGAGAGACCTATTGATTGGACCAAAGAAACAAAATCTGTTGAAAAGTGTTTGTAAGGCTACAAGCAAGTACCTTGCTATGAAAACAGTTGGTTGTCGGAAATGAATGTTCCTTAAGAACATCTGCCGAGGTGATGAATGTAGTGTTAGGGAGTAGAATTCTATTTATTTTGTGCAAAAATGGAATTCACCAATAGATAGACAAAAATGCAAGTACAAGAATCACCACATTTATGATCTATGACAATGCCATTTAGAAGTTTTTCCTAGAATCTTTTTTTCTCCCAACATACATGGCACTCCTAAACATCGTGCTCAACAACATTGTTGGCTTTTGAATGCAATGATGTGGTATTCTTTTCATGTGCTGCATAGATTGGGAGAAAAGGTTTGTAAAAGTAGCATTTAACTAGGATTTATCTACATCAGCACAACTTAATTGGCGAAATTTAGGTGAGGCGACATGCAAATGGAATATGAAATACACTTGCACTCACACATACTCATACAATAAATTACATAAAGAAGAAGTAATTTATGTACCTATTTTACTGCCATTTTATGTTAAAACAATATTTGCAAAGGCTGAGTTATTAGAACCAACCCAAAAATGTAAATATTGTGTCCCTCAGGTAATTTCCAGACCAAGCCTCCAATGCTATAAAGATTACTAGATGCTGTCCTAAATTGTAATTATCTGCAAGGCCACCTGCTGGGCCATTGGAGACATCATGATCATTTAATGCATTCATAAACGAGCATAAACATTAGCAAATTGAAATTCTGGTTTGGACCCAATCCCATTTTCCTCCATGAATGTTGATGAAATGTGCTTATAATGGCAATATTTAAAAAAATATAAAATAATAATAATAATAACAACAATAATTATAAAAGCAAATTTCATATTCAGTGCTCTACTGAAAAGTGAACATTCTATTCCATCTTGTGAAGAGGGATACTTGAGGACGATCATTCTTTATAAGAAAAGCTTTCCTTTGGAAGAGAATATGTTAATAAGATATGTAACCCAATTCCTTTTCTCTCCATTTGTAGTTGATTTATTCACCTTGAAATGTCACAGATAAATTCATGTACATAAGGTCTGCACTAGCCATTGGGAGGTGAGCAGCTCCTGCTGCTGATGCTATATATACGCGTTTATGGTAGCAAATTGAAAATGAAATAGCAGCCTAAATGGGAAGGCCACCACGTTCTCATCTATAGTATGCTCAAATGGAGCATACCTTCTCATTAGGGTGGATAACAAACAAATATTTCCAACAAATGCCAAATTCCGAAATATAACTCTATCGAAAGAAAACTCTATCCAAAAATGAAATTTGAAAAGGAGTCTTTGTACAATCAACTTTGCTGTTGTCAGCCATGTCCTATATATAACTCTCTTTTGGTATCTTTCTGTATTTATTATGGAGATTTGTTACTCTCTTGTCCCAAACTTATAAGGAAACTAGTTTAATTTTTGGTATAGCAGCCACAGATACACCAAAAAAAGGTTAGTCCAAGCCAGAGCAGTTCAGAGCAGCTTTTATTTTCTGAACAGTGGAACTGATAAGAGTGTTGACAGTTGCCACTGCCTCCATGTTCAGCTGCTTCAAAGATGAGGGGCTAGAAACCAATATCTGGAATGCCACTGTAAGAAGTGAACCACCTGACCTGGCAGGGTTTGAACCGTTTGAACTTACAACCCCAGTTTCAGGACGGCCATCACTAGAGATTATGAACCCTGATGGAAGTATCGGTATGTTTGAAGAGCCCTCACCGTTTACTACAATATTGATAGCTTGTATGTCAATGGGAGCATATATAACTAAGGACCCCAGAGCGTCAATGTAGCTCTCTTGAAGCATCAACATGTTATTCTCGGTGGGGATGAAAGGCTGCTTCATAGAAACCATAGAAATGAGTTAAAAAGAAACTGTTTATAAGGCCATAGACTCAACTTATTTAAAATCAACAACTTAGAATTGAAAGAGCATCAAAATGCCAAGCATATGCGCAGCATTTGAATGCCAGATTGCCACATCAAAATTGGATGGTCCGAGTGTGTTTGTGAGTACTGAAATCTTTTCTTCATCTTTGAAGTAATTTAACCAAATCTGTGTACCATTAACATTCTAGAATGCATAATGACCGTACTTCCATAACCAAAGATCATATTTATAATTTGCAATTGGATCAGTTAAATTTTTGTTTCCCATATTTCATGGACTGGACACACAAATCTATGAAATAAAAGTGGATTAAGGATATGAAATTACCTTCATAATAGATATACAGTTTCCAGGATGAGTGCCAGTAGAAATGTTTGCAATCTCTTGCACTGGATTTCCACTACAGAGAACATCCCACTGAGAGACAAATAAAGGTATTATTAAGTTCACATGCAACATCTATTTATTGGTTAAAAAATTTAAATGAGATCTGTTTAATAGTTAGAAACCTGAATTCTTGTTTTCTCATCTCTGAAGAAATTAAATACATTTTCGGAAGGCAGAGGAAGCCAAAGAGAAGTAGCAACACTGACAATCATGCCATTGGGCTGTCCTGGGTCTGTGCTTTTACGAACAGAGACTCGAACCCCGCTGTTGTTCACTTCTGATAATTGAGGAAAATCCAATTTGCCTGACATGCTCAAGATTCCACAAAAGTTCTTGACCATCCTGTGAGAAAGCTGCATTATGCTCCTCCTGCCTTCTGGCGAAGAAATCACTAAAAAATGGACAGCATGATCATCAAAACACCATTATGGAATGATTAAGATGGAAAAGGGAAAAATGCATTACTACAAAACCGTAGAGATCTTTCTTCTTCTTTTTGGTAAATTTTTTCTATTATGATTCTCTAATTTTCAAAATCATAGAAGGTGATTGATGAAGACTTACCTCCTCCAAACTCACGAGTAGATGCAACTTCCTCCATTGAGCAAGTGAATCTCTCACACATTCTCTGAAGAGTACAAACCCATCTTTCTGCTCCATATGCAATGCTACTACATACAAGATCTCTATAGAGCCGATGAGTTTGGGTTTTATCATCAACTTCCACATGTTCAACCCAAGTTACCTATTATTTTGCAAAATATTGAAGACACGATTCTTCCAATCAAAAACAAACTAGGAGTATTGTACAATTAAATGACATTGGATGAAACATGGAATGTCATGAAAATAATGATCATTTGCAATTATGTATGATGCCAGCATAGCCATAACAACATTGATAATTATGGAAAAGTATAAATTCTGCTGCATGAGATGTGCAGGCTTGTGGAAATGGTTTTTTCTACTGCCATATATGAAATAATTTTATTATGATATGAAGGTCTGCATTAGGCTAGAAAGATGCCTTCCCACAAACGTACCAACTAACAAAGAAATTTCTATGCATTTACAGAACTAACAAAGTTTTCTCAGGAGTAACCAATTGATGAAATAAGCTCCTCCAAAAGTAAATTACATTTCAGGTTAACCAGTCACAATTTAAGTGTAAATCAAAATACTGGCAAATTTCTTTCACATTAACCAAGAATATAAGAAGTTGTGCCGAATTTTCTTGTTTTTTTATTCCCCTTAACTTGACAAGCATATCCTGAATAGTACTGCATGTAGATCTAATTGATATGGTTAAAGAGGTGGATCTACTCACCTTGGAGCATCCATTCGGCATTTCTTGAATCATGCATCCAGAAGGAAGCCTCCAAGAACGGGAAGAACAATTAGTACTCTCATTTGAGCAATCATAAGAAACATCCACAATCACCCATGTGCTAAGTTCAATCTGCTGACAATGGCGAAGAAAGTAGAAATCTCGCGGCAACACCAACGGTGAAAGAATGTGCATTTGTTCATACATCTGCATTAAAGCTCTTCAATTTGTATGACACTCTCTGAAAATAATTAATTAACTTAACTAAACAATGGATTTATATGTACCAGCTGCAAGCAACCACTCCGATTTCCTCCCATTCCAGTTTCAAGCACTTGAATTGTCTGAGCTTTCGCAACAATGGAGGGAAAGATATCTACCCATTTATTCTGCAAAGTTAAGCCAGTGTGCTTAAATTGGTTTGATCTTTCCAGCAGTTTAGTGATAATTAAGATTTAATTCTATAGTATATATGGGAGATAACAGAAAAGTAAGAGGTATCAGCACTAACTGAATCTAAAAACATGTCAACCAAGTGCATTGCACCAATGGTCACTATTCCTGAATCTTTTGAAGACTCGACACGAGAACTGGAGCTTTTGAAGTGATTAGCCCTTGGGAATATGTTATCATAGTTTTCACGGTTGAGGACATATCTCCCATCAGCCGGAGACTTGATCCACATGGGCTCATCAACCCGCAAAATTCTAAGCAATTCTTCCATGGCACTGGTAGCTGTCTCTGCCATGAGTGTCTTTTCCATTTCAGGGATTGCTTTTAATTGGTAAGCTAATGCAGCATTAGTAGAAATTGCAGAATTGGTAATGTCAAGATTAAGGGCAGGACTTCCCATCCCTTGGTTCATGGAACTTCCTGGTGATAAGTCCAATGAGGATCCGGTGACAGATGTCAGTGAATCAATTTGTGATGGCGGTTTCCCAATATACTTGGCAAGAAGGCTGGCTACCTTTTCATGCTGCAAAAAAAAGTATTCCTAACTAGACATCATTAAAGTGCATACACCTATAGATATAACGATCAATTAATAATTGACATTAAAAATCTGATCAAATGATAATGTGTATATAGAGAAATTATTTCATTTTCCAAATATTTGCCTCTTCTCTCAAATGGATATTCTCTAGCTGAAGTTTCTGTAGACAAAGCAGCCTCTCTTCCTCTCCAAAAGGTGGACCACCACAAGATGGGCAAATGACATTCTTCAATGCCTCTCTGATTGCAAGGTTTTCACATGTGATCTTTTCATTCTCTGCCCGAAGAACAGTGTTGTCTGCTCTCTCATTTTGAGCCTGAAAAGACCAATATAGAAGATCGCTATTACAGATGCAATAATAAGAAAATCAAATTGCTAAGCACATCACCAGAGTAAGCAAAATAGAGAACCTTGGTTTGAGTTCTCTTGTTCTGAAACCAGAACTTGATTTGTTTTGGTTCAAGCCCCAACTCCCTGCTCAACTGCCGACGCTGGTTTTCATCCGGATGTGGGCAATTCTTGAAAAACCTTCACCCAAGAGAACTCATCATCATTGGAGGAAGCATGAAGAAGAGGCAAAAACCCTCATATTGGAGATAAGCAGAGCCGAATAAAATTAATTAATATCAAATTCATTGAAACTCAATCCAAGATAGATATGTTAATCATGCAAGGAAAACGGTGCAACCAATTAATAAAAAGTTCTAGCAGCTGGGTTGAGGCAAAAGGTAAAGAAATTACATCAGATGCAGATCAAGTTCTATATTTAAAAATTTAAAAGCAAGTAAAGGTCATCACTTGAAGAAAAGCTTCACCTTGCTAGTGAGAGTCAGATGTAAAATCTCTCATTAACAGATTTAGAAGAGACTGCAGACATATCAGAAGGCAAGCCTTCCAATGAGCAAATAGTACATGCAAAAACATCTCTAATATCAAGTTATTATCAACATACTTTTTCTTCATAATTGTTTTCTTTGTTTTGGAGAAACAGATATTCTTATATGAACTAGAGAAGGCATACATGTAATCAGCCTTTGACATACACATGATCATCATCCAATAGAAAACCATTTCAAAAGGTTGATACACAATAAAAATTATAATCTTGAGTGAGAAAATGATATGAACACCATTGTCACATGCAGGAATAGACAAAATACCCATCTCCGGAAAATGATCTAATTAGATATTGAATAGAATTTGACCAAAAAAGATACTCAATAGAAAACATATTTTATTTCAAGGAACAGAATAATGTGATTTTGTCCTTCATATGTGAACATATATGAAGTGAAGTTGAGAAAAAATGGCGAGCTATGGTTGGGGTATCTTACGCTTCAAGCTGCTGTATCTGAAAAGAAGTATGACGGTTATACAACCTCCTGCCCCTGCGAGAATTGTTGGAGGCTTCATGTTCATCACCTGAGGCTCCACCATTTCCCATTGCAAAGTCCATTATCTTTGTCTGCCACACTATAATAAAACACCCGATAGCACAGAAAACAAAACAAAACAAAACAAAACAAATGCTTTTCTCTCTCAAGTCTAAACCCTTCTGCTAAATTACTAATATAAATATATATTTATGTGAAAAATTATAAAAAGAGAAAAGAAAAAAAGGAAGGGTTAATTCCCATATAAGATACAGATAACATAACATATATGGCTTTGGCGTTGGTCAATTCCAAAAAAGGACACCAAATTAACGCCGAACGACCCCAATAAAGAGAGGGATATCCAAGATAATTTGGTTTTTTATGGTTCTGGGTACTCTTAGATTTTCTTCTTTTATTTGATTTTTAGGGAAATTTTTAAACAACCAAATTAGAGAGTAGAAAGGGACGGCGAGAATCGAGGGGCTGATACGGTGTCTGCAGCATAGCTACCAAATGTGCAAAGGTATTTGCATGACTTTCCAATTAACATTCATTATTCACCACCATATGGCCACCCACTAACGGTCCTTTCTCCTCATTTTTTTTTTTTGGCCATTTTTGCTCCCCTTGCATGCTCCGACCAACATATATAGCCATATAGGCACTTGCATGCTGGGAAATCAATTTCAGTGTTTATTTTTTATTTTTGATATATATATATAGTTCTTCTCTGTAGAGCATCTGCAAATTTTAAATTTGCAGATGTTCGACACAGTGTGTACACAAGTATATATGAACCGACTATAACACATTTGAATTGGTTGCAGCACATCTCGACATTATATCGGCGCTGTATCAATGCTCTGTCAAACATCCGCAAATTTGAAATTTGCAGATGCCACATTCTGTTCTACCATATTTGAGAATCACCGTCAATACCTTGGCGTAGGTCTGGGATAATCCCTTGTTCCACAGTCTAGGGCTATTTACAACTATCCAATTAAGAATTCTCAGATGTACTAGCAAGTGCATCAAAGATGCAGTCATCGATTCGCCCGAGAGGCCATAATTACTGCGAGCAAACATATTAATGACGAGGAACGCATTTTTGCTATGCTACTAATACTTGTACTTGCTCTCTCTTGAGAAAATCCCTATCTATATATATGCATAATTTCTAAAACCAACTTTTCGAATCCTTGTCCCAAGGTAACTCATTGCTAGTCGAAGAACAATTTATTTGCAACAAGAATTATTAATGTGGCACGCATCATCATGCCAAAAAATTATTTTCACCAAATATATGTAAAATTTTACATATTCTAAATGTGCTATCCCATTTACTGTTGCTAAGCTGTAGCAGAAATTTTTTGCCCTTTGATTTTCCAACATTTTACATGGGCTATTGGCAGTGGATATCATTATGATTAGTGTGTTAAGTTGGCCTGTTTTGGTCATTTACTACGTTTTTGCTTTTCACCCATGTCTTTTTTATTTTTTTTACACTACATGCCATCTTTTGCCTTTTGCCTCACAGCTTTTTTTTTTTTTTAATTCGCGTTGCCATTCGTGGATAGTAGGGTTGGATGTGGCCTCTTTGGTCATTGATTCACTTTTCCCTTTTTGGCTGTCTTGCTAGTTCATTTCTAGTTGAGCGATGTTTTCATATTGTATCATCCTTCAGACAATCAACTGCATCTTTTTTATTCATAACTAAATAGACTAGGGTTTTTTTATACAACCGATTTGGCTTCGTTGAGATATGACTTGGGTGTTTGAAGATCGCAAGTTGCTCTGATCGGTTCTTGAATTGCGAGTTCAATGTAAATACAAATTTAGCCTTTCATTTTCTTGGTTACTTTTTGGTGATTGACTGATGGATGTATTTGTGTCAGGGGGTAGGTTTACTGTTGCATGCTTACCTACCTTATTTGCCATTATTGACCAATTATTGTGATCGTGGAATGATATCTGTACCTCAGATAAGTGGCTTTTTTATTTCATTTATTTTTCTTCTGCTATGTTTTTTGTTATGGGTTTTTGCCATTTGCGTTTATGTTTCTTCTAGGTAATTTTTTTCTTCTTTGTTCTTCTGTTTTCGTCTATTTTGCTTTGTACTAATGTTGGGTTGTTATCTGTTTTTTGTGTTAGCTGAGTTTGTTTTGTTGCTAGTTGAAAGTTGTGGTTTATTTAGAGTTCACCTTTGAATTGTTTCGTTTAGACTCTGGTTAGGCTGATTTTATCTTCCTTTTGTTTTCTTTTTAGTTAATATGATCATCTCATCAAGCAATATAATGGAGTTGTGTGTGAATTTTAAAGTTTTTTGCAGCAGTTTTTTATGTGTGAGTGTTGGTTTTGTGGGTTTTGGACTCATCGTCTATCTTAAAAAAAAGTTGTTGGTTTACCTTACTTTGTGCTCTATTTTATATAGATGTATTGAATTATGTTCGATTTTCTAGAGGTTTTTGGCTCTCTGAATTAGTTAATTGGTCCAATCAAATTGTGTTGAGTTTTTAGGGCTCTTTCATTCTTAAAAGCAGGGATGGACCCTTGTTGTGGGCTAGGAAGGCTAAAGCCCACCCGGCTAATCCACTTAATGAAAAAATATATACCTATTTTATTACTTTGCACACCCCATGAATAAAAAATATATATTTCCTGTCCCCACCTCCTTATTCTTTGTCGATCATTTGTTCCCTGCTTTGACAAAAAAGTTGAAAAACTCAGTGTTGTCTCTCTCTCTCACAGTCTCAGATTGCTCAGCCTTTCTCTTACTCAGTGTAAGTGGTCCCTCTTCTCCTTCTCTCTCTCTCTCATGTAATCGATTATACTAATTCTAATATATCTTTTTAATCTCTCATTCCTTAATATTTTATTCTCGTAGCCATTTAGAGATTTAGAGATTTAAAGATGTAGGGATTTAAAGATTTAAGAATTTAGGGATTTAAAGATTTAGGGATATAAAAATTTAGGGATTTAAAGATTTAGGGATTTAAAAATTTAGGGATTTAAAGATTTAGGGATTTAAAAATTTAGGGATTTAAAGATTTAGGGATTTAAAGATTTAGGGATTTAAGGATTTAAAGAGTTAGGGATTTAGAGAATTAGGGATTTAAGGATTTGGGGTAGGGTTTTAATTTTTATGCAATTATTGTAGTATTTTTTATTTACTCTTAAACGTTAATAAAACTACATGAGAATTAATACTTGATTATCCAAATTGTTCAGGAACTCAAGAAAAACTCATGTAATCTGTTGTTGTGAGACAGTGGAATCGCTTTTAGCTCAATCTCAATTATTGAAAATGCAAGTTTGGAAAACCAAGTAAGCTCTAACTTTCAATATTAAATTCCAATTGCATATTGCTAGAAAAATAGGTTGTTATTGTGTGATTTTGTTTTGTAAAATATTCATAATGTCATGTTTATAATATATGACCAATAATAGGTTTTAGTTTATAATGTCGGATCATCTACAAATTTCAAAGCAAAGAGAAAGTATTCTTTCTTATTTTAAGAAGACAAACGACCCTTCTTCATCTGCATCAATTGGTGATTATGAGTCTCAAAGTGAAGGAGTTGAGATTCAAAGAGTCGAGTTGGATCCAAATATTGAGATTACTACTAGTACTCTTGAGCGTGATCTAGGATTATGTCAAGCAATATGAAAGTATCCTATTAATGAACAGAATAATGTTCGAAGAGCCTATATGCACTTAGAACCATGGCAACCAAAATTAAAAGAATATCCTTCCTCTTTTGATGGACGACAAATGCGTCGATTTCAAGTTTCTTGGTATTCTCAATGGCCTTGGCTTGAGTATTCAATTAATAGTGACAAAGCATTTTGTTTTCCTTGTTTTATTTTTGGTATTAATCCACCTTCTCATCCAACATTTACTATGGAGGGGTATCAAAATTGGAAGAAGGTTAATGACGGGAGTAGATGTGGTGTCCTCAAGTATATAAGGGCTATTGACTCAACTCATCATAGAAATATGCAGAAATAGGATTTCTTAAGAAATCCCTCCGCATATATTGATGTACAAATGAATAGAAAATCACTGCAACAAGTCGAGGGAAATTAATAGCAACTTAGGACCACAATAGAGGCTTGTAGGCATCTAGCAAATCAAGGATGTGCTTTTAAAGGTGATGATAAATCTAGTAGCTCATTCAATCGATGCAACTTCATTGAACTTGTTAAAATATTTTTGAAATTAAATACTAATATTGCAAATATTGTCTTAGAGGATGCTCCTCAAAATGGTATGTATATTGCACCCAAAATTCAAAAAGAAATCTTACATATTATGATTAACAATGTGAGGAACAAGATTCGTGATGAAATTGAAGATAAACCATATTGTATTCTTGTTGATGAATCGGTTAATGTATCTAGGAAGGAACAAATGGCTATTATTTTGAGGTATGTTGATGGTGATGGCTTTATTCAAGAATGATTTTTTACCATTGTGAGTGTTCCCAACACTACATCCATAATTCTTAAAAAAGAGATATCCAAGATTCTTACTAGTTACAATCTTTTAGTACAAAATATGCGTAGTCAAGGATATGATAGTACTAATAATATGCTTGGGGCGTGGAACGGGTTACAAGCATTATTCATTCAAGATTGTCCATATGCTTATTATGTGCATTGTTTTGCTCATCGTCTTCAACTAGCTTTAAATTCTGCAGTAAAGGTGTGTATTATATTTGAGATTTTATTCTATACTAACTTCTATTGTAAATTTTGTTGAATTTTCTGCTAAGCATCACTGTGAATTACAAGCTATTCGGCAAGATGAAATTCAAGATTTGTTAGATATTGGAAAGCTTGAGATAGGTACAAGAAAAAATCAAATGCGTACTTTGTCACGAGCTGGGGCTACTCGTTGGGGATCTCATTTTCATTCTAATAGAAGCTTGATTGAGTTATTTGCTTCAACTAGTACAATGCTTCAAAGAATGCTTATGAGTGGAATCAATGAAGATATGCGTGGGAAGCCAATAGTCTTCTTAATAAAATGACCTGTTTTGGTTTTGTGTTCAACTTGCTTTTGTTGAATAAGATTATAGAAATCACTAACTTTCTTTCTTAAGCATTGCAGAACAAATCTCAAGACATTGTAAGTGCTTTAAATTTTGTTTCAATAACAAAAGCATTTCTCCAAGAGTTAAGAAAAAATGGAGGGGATACTTTTTTGAAAAGTGTGGAATTATTTTGTGAACTACATGACATTGTTATACCTGATTTGAGTTCTCCTTACACGGTGGGTATAGGTTGTTCTTACTAACAAATGAATTTTATAACAGTTGAGCACTATTATCATGTAAATGTATTTTATACTATTATAGACTTTCAGTTGGTGGAGTTAAATACTAGATTTTACACCCTTTACAGTGGAATTTCTTACTCTTAGCTCATCATTGGATCCTCGAGATAATTTCAGATCATTTAATACTAATCATATATGTGATCTTGCTGCGAAATTCTACCCACAAGATTTCACTTCAGTTGAGTTACTTGTTTAAAAATGGAATGTGCATTTTATGAAATAAACATGAGTTCTGATCCCAAATTCCAAAATACATCTTCTGTTTCTGATTTATGTTGGCATTTAGTTGAAACAAGAAAGTTTGCATACTTCCTCATGATTTATAGATTGATTTGTCTAGTTTTAACTCTTCATGTTTCTACTACAACAACCAAACGAGTATTTTCATCTTTGAAGATTATTAAAACTCAGCTTCGAAACAAGATAGACGAGGGGTTTCTTGATGATTGTATGATTCTTAACATTGAAAGAGAACTTTCTGATAGTATAGATACAGATTTAGTAATTAAGGATTTCTATGTTTTGAAGAAGCGCAGAGTTCAATTTTCATAGACTTATCATTGTTTTCTTATTGTGGTTTTTTTTTTCTCATCTATGTTTTTATATAGATATACATTTTAAGGGGTAAGGCTCACTATGTCCCCCCTAACTAGGTGTATTTTTTATGTTTATTAATGAAATTCTCTCGTACTGTTGAGTTTTTTTTAAGCCCCCCAATTTTAATTCCTAGATCCGTCCCTACTTAAATGGCTAGGTTTATTGGGTTGCTCAATGTTTAAATCTTGGGTTTGTTTTGGTGCGATGTCTTAGTCTTTAACATTTGTTCAGCACAATATTGTTATTTCTATGAGTGAGTTTGAGATGTTAATTGGTGATTGTGAGTTTTGGTTTGTGGAAATGATTTGTTTTTTATTTTTATTTAGTTTCTTTTTGATTTGATTTGGAAATGGAAATAATTTCGCTTATATATAAATTTTTCTTTGTTTGATTGTATTGATTACTTTTTTGGTGACTTCTTTTTTAAATTAGAAACAAAATTTTCCTTTCATATTCATTAGTTACTAATGTATTTCAAATTTCATCAAATTGTAAGAAATGTACATGGTATTTCTTTACTGTGTTGGTGTCTATATAATATTTTAAAATTGTAAAGCTTTTTAAATGATATATGTGGTTATAGTTAAAACCATTTTGCACCTTTTAATGAAAAAAATATTTACTTTGTAGGTGCTTCGTATTTGTTTTCCATCTATTGTACTGAGAAGGTGAGTATCATTAAGATTAATATAAACAATTTAATGTTAAATGCTTTAAGTATGAGAAAAATCATTTTCAAAAACAAGATTATGTGTTTTTTTGTCTGTTTTAATGGAAACCATGCAAGATTGTGTGATATTTTGACTATTTTGATACAACCATTGGTCTATCTAACATTTTTATTGATTCTTTAATTCGCAAAACATCAAGTGATATTTGTTCATATTTGCTATGAAAGGACCTAATATGGAGAAATGATGTAATATAAAACGATAATGTGATTAAATTAGAAACAATAGAAAAGGTTGAAACAAAAATCAAAATCCCCCTACTTAAATTATCTTCAAGTATTCTCTTGCTTTGTCTTCCACAGCCTTTGGTTTTTTAGTATGGTTCTAGCTTGGCAACTCGAAAATCAACACTTCAATAACTAGATGACTTGGCAACCTTAACCTCTTAACAACTAGACGACTGAGGAAATCCAAGAAAAAGTATTTTCATAAAGAGAAAACAAATTTTAAGTTAGAGAACGAAAATAAACAAGGGAAAACAGTATGACCTTTTCTTTTGTCACACGTCTGTAGACACTAGTCCTAAGTGGACCAAAACTCTATTATTTCAAAGCATTTTAAGGGTTTCCAAGTTTCAAGTTTTATCTTAAAGTCAAACCAATTGACTAATTACTCTTTCTTAAAGAAATTCCATAGTTTGATTTGTATTAATCCAACTTAATCTCTACAATAGAAACTTGCTAAGCCTAGCATGCTATTAACCTCAAATTAAGCAATTAATTTTTCAAATTTAAAATATAACTAAGCATGCTTAATTAATAAATAAATCCAATTTAATTACTAAACATGCAAGACTAAAATTAAAGCCTAAAAATATATATATATATTGAAACACTTATTCGGTTGTAGACATCATTAGCTAAACTCCAACTAAGGTCTCAAAATTTTGACTTCTCCTCCTAGTGGTAGGACTTGGTTGTTGATGCTTAAGGGATATGCTCACCAAAGAAAATATTTGAACTAAGGTAATTTTCTTCCATTTTGGTTTGTCTTTTTTAGAGAGCAATCAAAGAAACCAAGTAGTGAGTAACTCAAACCTTGCTTGGTGGTGTGAAGAAAAATGGGTAGAGATCATTTTATTTATAACCTCAAAGGTGTGGAAAGTTTCACTCTATTTTCAATGTGGGTCAAATGCACAAAATGTGCAAAACAAGGAGTAAAACATGAACTGGGTCTGAAGGGTTAAACGGGTTGAAGAAATGGGTAAAATGTAAGACAAAATGAATAGAAAAACTGAGTAAACAAGCTGGTCCATTTGAAAGCGAACCAGGTCGACGTGCTAGTCAAAATACCCAACTAGCAATCCTCAATTAGGATGGACAACTGAGATCAACCATTCTTTAATGAAGTGAAACGGCCTACGAATGGCGGAGCGCCACATGTGTGATGTTAGTCATAGTCAACAGTCTAATTTTTTTCCCATTTTCTAATTTCTTCAAATTTCATAAATCAAAAAAAAAAAAAAAATCTTAAGACTCAAAATAATTCTCTGAAAAATCCTACGAACTCGTTTCAATGAATACAAATTCGTATAGCCTCAAAACAACAATTTGTCTTCCAGAAATATTAAAGAAAATCCATCTACAATAAATTAATTGCAAATAATCAAAACAAACTTAATAATAACCAAATCTCTTGTGCAAAACTTTTAAGCTCAACTCTAATCAACTAAAGGCACAAGTTAGTTACACAAATGACAAAGGAAACTCAATTCCTTTAAGAAATCTCAAGACAAAAGGGTTTTCAGAAAACACATGTTTAAACAAGATATGACAAAAATTTTGGGTTGACCAAACAAGGAAGAGGGGAAGGTGAATTCCCTACCTTGGCCGAACTCACTAGAAGAGGAAACCCCCAAGGGTTGTCACAAGGACTAGCTCCATTGGTCTTCAAGGGTAATCTTTGAAACCTCTATCTCTTTATGTTTATTTTTCATGGCTCTTACAACTATGATCTTTGAACAAATAGAATGTATCAATTTTTATTTAAGGCTTTAAATACCTAGCTTTTGCTCAAATGATTGAAAAAGTTGTGATTTCTAACCTAGGACATACATTCATTTTGTTGTGTCCCAAACATGGGCCTTGGAGATTTGAGGCAAGACAGCTGTCATACCATTTAATTAATATGAGAATGTAATCGTTCCTTAACTATTCATTCCCATGTTAACTAAACAATACAAGGCTAAATAAAATCGAAAATCAAAACTCTATAGGTAGAACATAGTGCACACAAATAGCAAGGCACTTAGGCTTATGAGCCATTTAGAAAGAAGTATAAAACTAGTTATTTAATTTAAAAATTAGCCCAAAATTTAAGAAAAATAAATAAATTGAATTGAAAATGACACCTCAGTCAAATAAAATAAATCCTCAAAATAAATCATTTGCAAACATAACCTCAAAATAGCAAATAAAATCAGTGAGTCAAATATAAGGCTAATTAAACTCATTAAAATGATTTGTAAATACATAAAAAATATGAATATCTTTTCAGCTTGCCCACTGCCATTCCTTACTCACTTTGCCTCCTCTGTATAGTTATTCTTCAAAATAGACCACTACGCAGTGGAATAGTGTACCGGGTTAAATGAAAAATCCTATAAGCTTTTGCAAGCTCGTATATGATAGAGAAACCATCATACACAATCATACTCAAAACAAGGTTGCCCACCAAGATAACACAACAGTGTACGATAATATCGTAAATTACAATATCACACAAATAACAGGTTCATCATGTATATTATGACTTAACATGCTCACATGGCAGTGTATATATATAATGCATTCAACAATGTCTCATGCACGCATTCTTGGCATGAAGAAGAAGCAATACATGTATGCTTGTTAATAGTAGACCTTAGTACTGACATGCTTATCATTTCTACTATTTACTCTAAACTCATGAGAATTCAAATAGCGAAACATCCGAACGAGAGGACCTCAGAGGATGCTCATACACCCAAAAGATGATGTATCACACCATGTGTCCCAAGGATACCTCAGATGATGCCCATACACCTAGCATACTCTTTAAAACGTAACCCGTCTAGAATTCTCATCTATAGTTTGGGAATTCGAACCCAATGTTCTAAGCAAAACCCACCGTTTCAAGTCAAAAAGGTCCAAACACTTGAAATTCATAAGTGTCAACCACATAATAATTTTAATGCTCATGGATGCCATTATAAAATATGCATGCCATGTAATGATTGTTATTCAAATTATTTTACATACATTTGAATATATAGCACAATCATTAATATCAAACATATACATTTTAATGTGCTTTACCTATTGCATCCCAAAATAAGGTGTGCATCATAAACACTTGCATTGAAAATACTTTCCAAAGCAAGCATTTAGTTTCTAAGCAAGTGAAGCAGAAGAACTAATTGGGTTTTTCTTTCTGTTCTTTAACTAATAGTTTTGCTAGGTTTTCATCTACTTTCTGAAAGTGTAGAAAAAAGCAAGCAGGTGATGAGTGTAGAAGCTAGCAAGCAATTGGGAGAAGTCATTCCTAAGTTGAATTCTGAAGGATGAGGTGGCAAGTTGCTAGAGTTCAGTTGTTCACACCTTAGAAATTGGAAATTGAGAAATTCTGGTTAGTCGCTTACCAGTATCAGCCTATCCAAGTATGAGGCGTCAAGTTGCTGGATCTTACTGGTTAGGTTTTCTAATTGGTCCTTATTAAATTCCCAAATTATAAATGAGCCTAAGACAAATTGCATGGAACTCCCTGTACATATTTTCAATGATTAGAAATTCTTCTCAATAAGTCATTCCTAAACCCTTATCTGCTACCACTACAAGTCAATTGCATTATATATGTTTGTGCCCAAAAAATAACGCTTGGGCATTTGTGGCTAAGGAAGTGCTTGTTGGCCAATTTCCGCGTTTGTGGCCAATAATGGTTGTTGGCTAACTCATTATGTGGCCAAGAGGTGTTTAAACCCAATTCCTATTAATTTTTGGTTCAAGGGCCAAGATTCGCTTGGAGGCCAAAGATTGTTTAAGTTTGCTTGCCTTTGTGGCCCATCACTCCAAAAAGGTTTTTGAGGCCAATGACATGGCCCTAAATTGATAAGTCCATTTCAGTAAGGGTCGATGGAAATTTTTGTGGCCCATCAATTCGACTAACTCCGAAATTCAAGTCCAAGGATATGTGTGGATCAAGTCATTAAGCAATGAATCCAACTTTGAAAAGGATTTCTATCCTCATTAATGATGAAATTTGATCCAAGATCCTCTTAGAATCCTTTTTGGAGTGAATTCAGAAAGTTTTTGTGAACAAGTCATCTAGTTTGACAAGGATTGAATAAAATCAAGCAATGACTCCTACTAAGGAAAGAATCTCAATATCCATCAATGAGTAAAGCTTGGTTGGCAAAAGGAAATCCCAAGAAATTAGAGTCCTACTAGGAGAAAGAAGAAGATTTCGGCTCAAGAAATGGTCCATTACTTAGGATTGCATCTTAACAGCCTATACATAGATGCATTTAAGAGAAGAAGGACACACATTCAACATCCAGCACACACAAACTCTCAAGTCTCAAGAATCTTTCAAAGTTCTTTTGCTTTCAATTTCTTTTTAGTTGGTACCGTTCAAGGTGCTTTTAGGTTTCTCATAACTTTAGTCTCAAGATCATTAGTATTTTTTTGCTCTACTAAGCTTTTGCAAGGCCTTAGTATCGATTTAGTTTTATTTTCCATATACTTTCAAGTACTCTACCTCTTGTTCTTGTTTTTCAATTTAATTTCAATACAATTGTCTTTACCTTTTCTACAACTTTCAAGTTCCTTTACTTTACGTTTTTGTTCTTCAACTCTCTTTAGTTTAATGCACTTTATGTTTCTTGCAATTTATTTACGTTTTCAATTCGATCTATCTTTTTATTGATTGTTTGTTACAAGGCCTTGTCCCCGATGCTTGAAAAGAACCTAGGCTAAAAGTGGTTCCTAGCTTGGCCGAGCAATCTTTTAGATTCGATTTTAGATTTGGGTGCAAAATCTCATTATCACTATTTCAATTTATATTGTGGCCTAGTTTGAGGCACAATATTGGCACGCTGAGGTAGAACGGATGATAGTAAGTTTCAAAGAGCAGCTAGAATGTCGAATTCACAAAAAGGCAAATTTTGATTTCTACTAGTCGGAGGTCTGGAGTCAGAATATGGTCAATTTACATATCAAATTGTAGGAAATCATGAGACGAGTACAACTCACTACTTCTTTGTGATGTATGGGCTTTTTCAGGCATCCAAAATTGTTTAGGGCTTCAAAACAACATTTTAAGTTTTGGACTACTTTATTTTATTTTGGTTATTTATGACTCGTGGGCCTCATTTATGTGGTTGTTTTGCCCTTGGGTTGCAAGAAACGTACTTAAGGTTTTTTTCTAAGTTGTTTAGATGACTTTTTAATTTTTATTCAATAAAACCTTTGAGTTTCCTCTCAACCTTTTCTAGTGGACTCTAGAACTCTTTGCTAGGATTATACTGGTAATCCTTTGGTTAATTTCGCTGTGTCACACACCTCGCACTTATACCAAAACGGACCAAAATTCACTTTTTGCCAACTTTGGCTTAAAAGACAAGTGAACAATGTAGCTTAATGTACTAGGATGTTATAGTGGTGGTAATGGCCAGGCGACAATGTTAGAGGTAAGGTAGTGGTGGTGGTGGTGGTGATGGTGTTGATTGTAGTGGGTATGATTCGTTTCTGTAAATCTTATTGAAATTCTGGAAATAGCAGCCATTTATATGTCAAATTAAAGTCAGAAATTATAACCCCAAACTTATCAATATTTTTTCCACGCTGAAGTTGAAGATTTTCTTCATGATCATATCAAAGAATGAAATTAGAGCATGTTATTCTCCCAATCCCAACTTTCCCCAAAAGAATGAATTTAATTTCCTTGTTGCTTATGAAAAGCAAAAGTGAACCTTTAGTAACATGCTAACTTTAACGATGGATATTCGCAAGGGGGCTCAAACAACATAGTCTCAAGGGAAATCCGACCCTTTCAATGCCTAAGCATACGGTACAGATCATTCTAAACAGTTTTAAGTGGCTTCATGTGGTCATATGGTGGTAGCGTTTGTTCAAAATTTTGTCTTTTGTTTCCTTTCATTTAGGAAAATCATTATAAGTTACATACCATATTTATACCATATTGTATAAGTAATACAGGGCACAAAATTGTTTGCTTTCTATGAATTTGAAATTCATATTTGAATAATAATATCATATGAACACAACTCAAATGGGAATACCTTAAGCCTGTTAGTTCAAAATACAACCCCCACCTATACTCTATCCCCATAATTTCATGCTCTCACAAATTACGAAAAGAATGCATTTCCCTTTTTGAATCTGGAACTGAACAAAATTAGGAAGACATTGATCTCAACTTGTTCAACATCCCTGGTCCTACATTTCATGAATAGACGGTGGCGCCAACTGCTGCTTTTTCTTTGCAATTCCCAACACTGGTTTTGCCTTGATCCAGCCAGGCAGCCAGTATAGAAAACAGTGTAACACCAAGATCCGTTTCTTCTCACTGGATCTCCTCAAAAACATCTTCATCCTGATGGGGTATTGGCAAGTCCTTTGTGTGCAATGAGCCTACTTGTCCGGTTCCATCTGTCATCATGGAGCGAACTATCTGCAGTTGCATTTCACAAACCTTTCAGTTCCTTCCCAAATAATAGAAAATGCCATTTCAAATCCCACCTTCATGGTTGAGAAACAAATTGTGGAAAGCATATATTTATATATTGAACTGTCATCAAATTATAATTATGAGTAAATTATACTTAGTTCCCCTCAAAACGGATAAGTAACACAAACTTTCCTTGATATAAATTTCTGTGAACATGTGCAAACATAATATGCTGGACTAGTGATAAGACTTCCCTCTATTTTCTCAAAACTTGTTATGCTCATCATTGATATGCTGCACTGGACCAATCATATAATGTTCGCACTTCAAAGTTTTGACGACATATAACATCAGAGGGGTGTGTCATCTACCCAAATAATGGCATCCAAGTGTAATTACCTGCAAAACCATTAATTTACCCATTCCCTACTTGATGACAAAACAAAAAAATAAAAAATAAAAAAACAACTCTCTTGCTACTATGTGTTAGGTCCCACTAAATCATCTCTCACAGATCTCGCTCAGTTCTCAGCTTAATACTTTGGTCCCTGTAGGTGGCAAAGCAAACAGCAAGGGTTCCCTCTACTTCTACTCTGACTAGTACAAAATTCAATGGCCCTGATTACCTATGGGCCCGATCTGTCCATATTTTTTGGAAGCTCACACACATGCTTTTGATTCTATTTTCAACAAGCTGGGAGTTTTAAGTATCTACTCCAGCTTGAGGGGGAGTGTTATTCATATAGGTTGATTATCAAACATTCAGTTTAATGGTGGATTATTAGGTATGTAGCCTAAATAAAGGTTGTTTGCTTAAATTAAGGTATAATCCACAGAGCTGACAACCAGAGCAATTTATGTCCTGGTATCCTAAATTAATCAGCCTTTCATTTGAATAAGCAATACAATGATCTTCTCCCTTTCTAAACAACAATAAACCCCCAAACAAAACAAAACCATACAACCCCAAAACTTCCAAGCCATTCAACAATGTAAAAGATGATGAACAGCATCTTCATTTGATTCCTTGCACATATTGAATGAAAGTGAAGCAATATACCATCCAAACAATGTAGCAGATCTTAACCACTAGAAATAAACAATAAGAAACAATGTATTGATGAAGAAAAAGAGACAAAAATAAAAACAGCTAGATTAGTGCATCAAGTTCAATTGAAGATATCAAAAACATCATACTAGCTATAATTGTCCAAACCTTCTCTATTTCATCAAGAAGAAGAGGACTCTCTCTGAGGTACTGCAATGCTTTATCTCTTCCTTGTCCCAACCTTTTTCAATCACAAACAAATGCCATTAATTAGCTGCAGCAGTTGTACAATTGAGGAAAGAGAAAAAATTTAGCACACTTTTCTGGAAGAGAGAGAGAGAGGAAGATATGGAAAAGAAAAGAAAACGAGTAACTGTTACAAACAAGGAAAAGAAAAGTGTCATAAGAAGAAAAAATATAGTTGGGTCGAATGAAAGCCTAAAGTTTAATCACATTCAGTGGTTTATGAATGTGAATGTTAGCACGGAGTAGGAGGTAAATCTCCTAGATGTTTTATTAATTGCAAAAACCAAGTACAGATTATGGACAAGGTGTCCACATCAGCAGAACATCTTACATCTGAAGCACGGAGTATGAGGTAAATCTCCTCCTATCTTTTTTTTTTGGGAGAAAAAGCAGATGTTTTATTAATTGCAAAAACCAAGTACATATTATGGACAAGATGTCCACATCGGCAGAACATCTTACATCTGAAGCATAATGCCATGCCCTAAAAGAGAAACAAGACAGTCTGCTATCTTAAGCATTAACAAACAGCAGCTTTCCAATCTACGAGATAGTTGAAAAAGTTCCTCTAAATTCTGAAGCTACTTTGCCCACAAAGCCGACCAAAATCTGACTCTCCCAGAGTTCCTCCTCTCCCACTTCTTCATAATTCTCAAAAATGCTCCATCTCCACTCCATCCAAATAACCCAAAAAACTTCTGGCAACATGCATCCCCAAAAGGTTTTTGCTCCACTCATCTCCCCTAGGAGCTATTTAAAATTTTGAGGGCTGCCATATTTACCTAACGTCCTGTCATGTATTTAGTGCAAAAATACAACCAAAGAATTTGCAGCACTCCCTACCTCGCTTATGTCTACAAGAAAATAATAAAATACCTTACTCATATGTTAGATAATGCTAAAAACCAATTATTTCAGGATATTAGACATAAATTTTGACCCAAATTATCTTACCAAAATTGGGTATACCCCTAACACACCCCATACCAAAGAAACTATCCAAACCCTTTACCCATAACCATTCCACGTACCAACTTGACTACAATCCACGTAACATTGCATGTCACCAAATGCTAGACAAGCAGCCTTAATTAGATTGTGTCAAACCTTTGCCCTTGGATACCAAGTCCATTTAGGAGGGATCCATCACCATTTAGGTTTGAGAACATGTGGTTTCACCATAGATATTTTAGAAATACTTTACAGTTGTGGTGGGAGGAGAGTTCGGTGCCTGGCTAAAAGGCACCTCCATGTTACTTTCATGTGAATTTATTCCAACTAAAAGGCGCCTGGTTTAATTTATTTCCAGACCTCACAAAGCACAAATTTCTCCTAACAGAGAAATCTAACACTTTAGCTTCCTACTGCCAATCCCACTAAAAGCAATCTTGTTAACTTTATCTACCAATTTACTGAATACATCCACAATTATGTGAATAAAAACATTGCCTTGATGCAGCCCCAAAATATTTCCTCTCCAAAGTGAACTCGAGAAAATCCCAATCCGCACAGCTGTACGCCTTCTCCAAATTTATCTTGAAAACTAGCTGCTTCCTCTTCTTTTCTTCTTTTCTCGCTTTTTGAAACAATACACATTTTATTTCATCTTAAAAAAGATAACACTAGTTGCAGACAAGAAGTCCATATCAGAGTACACCACTAATATATAGACAAACTGAAACCAACACTGGACAAAGCAACAACGAAAGCTCATCCTACAGCCGCTATCCAATCTAGCATTACCAAGAAAAAACAAGGAGATAAATCTTTAAATTCAATTGACACATTTGCCAGTGAAGCCCAAAACCTTACAATCCCCAAAATTTCCTCCACCCCCCACCCACTATAATCTTCAGAAAACCTCCTTTCCAATCCATCCAAATTACCCAGAATGCAGTGAGTATACTACAACCCCACAGGAAATTTTTTTTACTCCACCAAATGCAGTGTGTTTTTCACTTAGCAAGGAAAAGCACCCAACAGCAATCACTCAACTCAGCCCAGCGTCCCTAAACAACTTATGCCGTAATCTTAAAGCTACCGAACAGTGCACAAAAACATGATTACCACTAACCACTGCATCTTGCACATGATGCACCGTTGAGGAGAGAAACAACTTGGTCTCCTTCTCTGAATCAAGTTGCAGGTATTCACCCTCTCATGTGCTGCAAGCCAACCCAATGACCTTACAAGGTACTCTGGCTTTCCAAACCTATTCTTTTCTTTAGTAAATTATTTTTTTCCCATAATTTGATATCCGATCAATTTTGTGAGCCTTATAAAATGATCTTGAAGCTGGTATACACCAGAGTGCAGCTTTTTACTTGGTGTGTGGCTCATGGGAAAATATATTCTTGTGACAACCCCAAAGAATAAAACTTTATGCTTTTTTTTTTTCTTTTTTTTTTTTTTTGTCTGANTTTTTTTTTTTTTTGGTCTGAAGACTTTATGCTTGTTTATCTCCACATTAGTTTGTTTTGTGTCAACAGGGGGAGAATGCTGATCATATTCTTTTGCATTGCCAATTCATAACGCAACTATTGGCTCAGTTGTTGAGCGTGTTTGGAGTGGTATGGGTTTGTCCTTGAATTGTTATTTCTTGCTGCTGGATAATTACTGAGATATGGAAACCAAAAGAAAGGAGATTATTGGATTTTAGAAAAATTCACGAGGGATTTTCTTTAGGAGGGGAGTGCTGAGGGCCAAAAAGAACAAATGATCACTTGATTTGTTGGGATCTTTTGTTAAAGCCAAAAAAAAAATATTGCTTTACTAGAGACTTTAATAAAGAGAAATAGGGATTTACTTGGTAAGTGGCTGTGGAGGCTCACTCTCAAGAAAGATTCCTTGTGAGCATTGGTCTTTCAGAGTAACTATGGAATCCAAGATAATGGGTCGAATTCTCTGGTTGTTGAGAGAGACACTTTCCGAAGTCCTTCAGGGTTATTCTAGCTTCTCTCCTTTGGTGAAATTTGTTGCGGGTAATGCAAATACAGTCAAATTTTAGGAAGATTTTGGGCTGTCTTTCCAATCCTTATTTTTTCATTTATATCGGAATTCTTTGAACTGGCATGCTGTGATCTCTTCTTTAGCTTCTTTTTCTTCGGTTGGTATCATCTCTGGGGGATTTACACTTTCAGAGATTTTGAGTGAGCTCAGACTTTCCTTCATGTCTAAACAGTGTCTCTTTGCACCAGAATCATGTAGACAAAAAGGTCATGGTCTCTTCACTCTGGTAATTTTTCTTCCAACTCTTTTTTCTCTCATTTGGTCAACAATCAATCAGATCCTCCCTTTTGAGCCACCTAAGTCGATTTGGAAGGTCAGTGTTCCAATAAAAGTTGATTTGGACAGCCAGTATTCCAATAAAGGGGCAAATTTTTACAAGACTGGTGGTACATAAATACTAGTGACATGCTCCAAAGAAGAATGCCCTATGCTTGCTAATCACCACAAAGAAGAATGTTTGGATGGAACAGAATAGTAGACTCCTTGAGGATAAGGGCAAGGATGTAAAGTTACTGTGGGATAACTGATAGGATTAAAGTTAACTGTCTCTTGATTGGGGAGGGACTGATGTTTTGAGTGTTTTATGTGATTTTGCTTCAGTTTGTTGAATTAGTTGCTGATGGATTTCTTGTTCTTCTTACATTGTATTTTCTGATTGTTTTATTAATGAAATTTGGGTTTCTGATTAAAAACAAGAACAAAAAGGCGATTACCCTCTGGCAGTTTGCATTATTGGATTTCATGTGGAACAACAATAGAAGTTCAATCACAAACCTGTGGCGCCCCGTAGCTATACCAAGAGCAATTTAAGAACAACAAAAAGCTGAAAATAGAAGCTTAATACAAACCTGTGGTCCCCATAGCTATACCAAGAGCCCTTCTTCACTACTACATCCATCATTTCAGCACAATCCAAAATGCAACCCTGAAAGAAAGAGAAGAGTCAAAAACAGAGTTGGTTCCCATTGAGGAGAAGAAGGAGGTGGGGGGGAGTGTTTAGGTAAGTTGTGAAACTGACCAATTTACTTATTCCCTCTCCAAAAACAATTTCAAATTCAGCTTGTTTGTATGGCCTTGAAACCTACAACAATTACTTAGGATAAGGATTTTTCTACAAATAAGCAACATTAATTAGAAACATAACAAAGTAGTGGACTAAACAATTAAAATGATAGAGATGAATATTTACTAAAATTATTGCAAAAACCGTGAATCAGGAAATTGCAATTGAAAAAAGTCATCCAACAAAAATAAGCAAATATCATAACAAAATCATTTAGCCTAAAGAAAAAAAAAAAAAAAAANAAAAAAAAAAAAAAAAAAAAAAGGATCGAAGCAGTTTTCATAGTATCTGAAAAGACAAAAAGAATTCAATTTGTTTTGACAGAAATCCCTGACTTCATCAGGATATTCTAGTTCAATCTAGTGATTGCAATGACATAAGTAGGGAGGGGAATATAACTATTTGTTGACTGTTACATCATGGTTTTTCATGGTCACAGGCCGCACTTGGAGCAATGTGTAGATCCGGGACAAGGAAATTGAGAAATTAAACACATAATTAAGAAATGGCATGACAACTTGTCGTATTGTAAACCAGTCATGAAATTTCTAGTGAAATTATAATTTCTATTTAAGTAATCATACAGGTTAAAATGAAAAGAAAAGTTCTTTCTGTGCATGGTATACATACTTAAAGATGCAGCAATTATTTTGATGTATTCAAAATTACCTTACTCTTTTGCACTCTTACACGAACCCGAAGTGCAACTTCTTCATCTCCTTTTGCCTAATCAGTATAGAAGTATGTTCTATGAGCAAACAATATAGATCAAACTTTATTAGATGACGTAAATAGATAAATATATTTATGTACCAGCTAATACACAATGAGACAAATTTTCAATTGTGCTTACAGACTTTATCTTCCCAGTAGAACGTATTTCAAGCCGAACTGAGGCAAAGAACTTTAATGCAATTCCTCCAGATGTCACTTCTGGATTCCCATAATATACACCAATCTTGCAAAATAAATGAATGATGATATTAGTCTCTGGAAGTGAAATAATTGTGATTAGGGGTTAAAAAAAATTAATAAAAAAAATGAATGAACAATTGCAATCATTTGTATCTGAATATTGACTCAAATTCAGCTGCTCAGACCAAGGCACTCAATCTCAATTATTGTACTGGACCAAAGTATCTGCCAAGTATGTGCCATAGTATCTGGGAACTTTATGCCTCAATTCAGCTTCTTGGACACACACTCATTCTCAATTATTGCAATGAATCCAAGTGTGTGGCAACCGCAAAAGAAAAAATATGAATGAGTTACCTTATATCTTATTTGATTCAGGAATATTAGAGTACATCCAGCTTTAGATGCATTTCCTGACATTTTGCGTAAAGCTTGGCTCATAAGACGTGCTTGCAAACCCATTTGCTGCATTCCAATCTCACCCTACATATATATTAAGATCAGAAAGTCAGATATGCGCAATTGCATAACTGAAATTCAAAAATACTTTAAAAGAACCCAACAAAAAAAGGTTACCTCAATCTCTGCTCGTGGAGTGAGAGCTGAGACAGAATCAACACATATAAGATCGATGGCACCAGATCTACACATGCGATCTGCAACTGTGATGGCAGAAAATCAATCAAGAAATATATCAAGCATATACAGAATGTATTTCACAGGCATCTGCTAATTTCATGCTCAATACATCCAGAATAATTGCATCAGTTCCCACAAAACATGAAGACAAGAAAAGATATATTACTCTCAAGTGCCATTTCGCCATGATCAGGCTGGCAGACAATCAGATTTTCTACATCTACTCCCAATGCTTTTGAATATGCTGGATCAAAAGCATGTTCTGCATCAACAAGCATAGCATTGCCTCCGAGCTTCTGCGCATTTATCATTGAAAAGCTAAATGTTGGTTCCAAATTCCAATAAAGATTTAACAACTCTTCAGTTATCAGAAACTAAAGATTCCGAATAACAGTTCAGAAAACTACAGTACCTGCACCTCTGCAATTGCATGGAGTGCTAGAGTGGTCTTTCCACTACTTTCTGGTCCAAATATCTGGAAATGAATACAGCAGAAAAATCAGTCTTTTGTGCCAGAAACTCTAATAAGTGAAGTGCTAAACTACTTCTGTGGGAGGACATGGAGTCCTTTACAGATACACTACTCCAGTTACTATAAAATATGAAGTCATTAAGAGAAATTTCCACTGGACTATAAAGCTTAAGTGGCATATTAAAGTCATCCATTGCATATCCTACCAAACTATGAGCACTACTACTTAAGAAATATACCCGTCTATTGGTGCTTTAGTAGTAAAAATAAACTACAAAAGTCATTTTATGAGTTAAACGGAACAGATATAAAAAGCCTTATTACTTGGGTTGGAATTAGGGGACATTGTTATTAGGGATTGGTCACAAAAAATATTGGTCAATTTTGGGGTTTGACATAACAGGAGTTGCAAAAACTTTTAAATTTAGAAAAAGCCGTTTCATTGCTTTGTTAAGTAAATAGCAGTAGAACCAGCAAACAAAAAAGAACTTTATTAATAAAACCATCAGAAACTTCATGCTGCAAATCTTAATTCAATAAGCAATCATCCAAAAAGAAAGAATCACCACTGTTTTGCAAATAGAAAACCCATATAAAAAACTTTAAAAATTTTTTAAAAAAAACCTGACCCTTAGATATCCCAAATGCTAGCAAATCACTAAATACTTTATGAAAGGAATTTGATGAATATTCACACAGTTTCTTATTTCTTCTTGATCTTTTGGGGATACTAACAAAATTTTCTTGGTGTACCATATCTAAAAGAACAATTATTTATTTTGATACATCTTTTTAGACAAAGATTTATCTTGATGCGTCTTCTTCTATTCAAAATTCTTTCAATAGTTATTGTTTCTTTTTATTCAGTGGAAGAGGAGGGCAAGAGTCAAACTCTTGCTGTGGGTGTTCAGAT
>QANT01000479.1:0-63161 GCA_003254885.1 Purshia tridentata
ACCAGAAGGAAGGAAAAGGCGGAGACCTTCAACTTTTTTTTTTAATTTTTAGTTGCATAGCTTCAAGCTTTTTGACTTTGTCTCACTGTGCATGTACTATCTACTACTACTGTACATACATATATATATATATAAATATACGTAAAGGCATAATGCTAATAAGTTGATAACGTTGCTGGCGAGTGCCTTCCTTTTCTTTCGTTTTTGTTTGTTCCTGGAATCCTTCCTTCACCAAATTACTAGTACAGAGTAGTGAGAAGTCAGCGGCAAAGTCACGCACAAGCCAGGGAAAGCAGATTCAGTGCCTAGGTGACTCTCTCAGACGTACTGGTAGTTTTTCACTTCTTAGATTCTTGGATCATCTTTGTAGTCATACTCACTACAGGTCCCTGGTAAACTTCTTTTCTTCTATTGATTTATAGATTAAACTAGTAATGTGAATCTGTGATCACAGAAAGACAGCATGAACAATTTCCTTGATTTCTTGAGATGCCTTCTTTGTTGTTTCGTCGAAGATGATTTTGATTATCAAACTTCCCGTGGGAGAAATAGAAACGTTTTCCCAAGCTCTTCCGCTGCTGAGCGTCCAGTATTTGAAGTGCCTCAAAATTTGGAAACTTCATCATTGCTGCCTCGTCCTTTTTGTGATTCACCTTGCCGTTCTTCTAAACCACCTCAATCCACACACCCCCAACCTCTATCATTTCCTAAACCTCCAACATCTTTGTCTAAAGTTAAACCACCACCTCCCACTTCTACCTATATTGCTCCATTTCCAATCATCTCTAAACCCCAATCAACTTCATCCCCTTTTGGTCTATCTTCATCTTTCTCTAAGCCACCTCAGGCTTCATCTTTCTCTAAGCCACCTCAGGTTTCATCTTTCTCTAAGCCAGCTCAGGCTTCATCTTCCTCTAAGCCAGCTGATCAGGCTTCATATTCTAAACCACCTCAATCCACACCCACCCAACCTCTATCCCCTTTTAGTCCATCTTCATCTTCCTCTAAGCCACCGCAGGCTTCATCTTTCTCTAAGCCACCTCAGGCTTCATCTTCCTCTAAGCCACCTTCTAAACCATCTCCATCTTCGCCAAATCCCCCTCCAGTCTTTAAGCCCTTTCTATCCCCAGCCTCCTCAAATGTAATAAACCAAGAGGGGAAGGAAAATTATGTATGGGTTGAAAAGGAATCATTACCCATATTCACAATTCCTGAGGATATCAAGGCCTTGATCAAGAACGACATTGTGCCCAAAGTTCTAAACCGGCCTTTGTCTCTCACGACATATAAGGATTACTTTGCTGCTCTGTTATATTCTGAAGATTTTTACTCGGAGGTATGCATGAATATTGCTTTTTTGTAATGCCTTTCCCTCTAACTTGTATATTAAGAAAATAACTTGACACAGGGGTGAATATATTTAGTATATCAAACCATTATGTATACTGTCTGCTAGCAAAATCTTGTGCCATGGCGACTTTTAAATTCCATGCTTATGTTGTTATCCCTGGATACACAGGCGAAAAATATCTGGGTTTAGGTTTTTCCTAATAGCGATAGAACTGGAAAAGATGACAGAATATCGAAATAAATTTAATCACCCTGAACTTGGAAAAGATTTGGACTAGATTGCTTCCTTTGAAACTTTATATGCACTCATTTGGTAGTTGTCCTATTGCATTGCACCAATGACCAGAGGTTGGATCCAGTTCTCTGGCTGGATTAGCTTTAGCTAAGATGATTTACAGACATTTAAAGTTTAGCTCTCCAACCTGTTTTATCAGAATGATCATCTTGCACCTGTGTGGACATCCTATTGTAGCCTCTACTTTCAGGATTTAAATTTTGGATAGTTCTGATAGTCATACAAAATCAAAATTGAAAACTTAAATAAAATATATTAGGAAGTATTTTAGAATCCTGTTTAAACCAAATAGCATAGTTCTAACTGTATTCAGCATTGTGATTTTCAGTATCTTAAGTGCTTTTGTAGAATGTTGAGATAGATAGAATATTGTTATTTTCTCAATATTGTATGCTTTTGCATGCTGGCTTTTAAAAAACCTATGCTGTTATTTGAATCAGAAATGGAGTGATTTCCTTTTGAAGGCTGTGACATTGGAGTTGCGTAAAGCTGCAATTCATAGAAAGCAGTTTGGCCAAAATAAAAATAAAAATTCAAAGCAGGAAGAAAAAACCTTTATAGCATTTGAGATTGATTCTGTTCGTGAGAAGCGGCCATTCCTCTTGTCAAGGGACTTAGTTCATGCACGACCATCAGGGGGTAGGAATGATAAGCACTTTCAGGTACACTCCAAACATCCATTAGCATATGCTGGATTCTATCATTAAGTTTTGCTTCATTGTGAAGACATATACATGGGTAACTATGTCATATCTGTCCATTGAGCAACTTTGAGAGGCTGATGCCAGAGTGGTATTGGTAATTTGATTCACTTGGAATGAAAATGGCTAGGACATATAGTTATTGACAGTATCTGCATTATTGAATTTTCCACATTATAATGATCTCACACTCACAGTACATATTATACAGGGCATTATTTATCGCATTGAGAAGAGCACTCGTGTTTTAGTTGAATTTGAAGATGGCTTTTATACTCATCATCATTCGTCCCAAAAATATGATGTCAGCTTCTCATTCAATAGAGTTTGTTTAAAGAGAGCTCACCAAGCAGTTAAAGATGCATCAGACGCTTTGTTACAGAACTTCCTCTTTCCTGATTGTGTCTATCGTACGAGCATTCCCAATGCACCAGCACTGCATTCTTCCTGTCATAAGCTTGATCCTCATCAATTTTCTGCCGTTAGTCATATTTTAAGCATGCAGGGGTCACAACCTTATGTAGTAGCAGGCCCACTCTGCGTACCTGAAGGGAAAGAATCTGCATATTTGAAAGAACCATCGAGAACTGGAGTGGTTGTTAGTGAAGCAGTAAACCAGTTATGTCAAACATCGCTGGAAAATCGGATTCTTATATGTGCGCCTAATAACAGCTGTTGTGATGTGCTTATGAGAAGCTTGGTGAAGAAGATTCCAGAGTCAGATATGTTTCGAGCCAATGCTGCATTCCGTGAGAAAGATGAGGTACCTGATGACATCCTCCCCTCATGTCTTTACAAGGAATCTTTATTTTCTTGTCCTCCAATCAAGCAACTCCAGAAATTCAGGGTGATTTTCTCGACTTTCATGAGTAGCTTTCGGCTACATGATAAAGGCATATCTGCTGGACATTTTAGTCATATTTTTCTGGTGGATGCTTCATCTGCTATTGAACCGGAAACATTGATCCCCCTGACTCATTTTGCTGAAAAAAAAACCAGTGTTATAGTTACTGGTAAAAATGGAAATAGTCCACGCTGGGTTCGTGCTGACATTGCAAGGCAAAAGGGACTCAAGATTTCATACTTTGAAAGACTTTGTGAGCGCAGGCCATATAGAAGCCTCGATCCATTGTTCATCACACAATTAGATTGAGACCAGACCTACTACACCTACAGCAACAACACAACTTTCTGAGTTTGTTTTTCAGCTGCGTTTGAAGGTGAGTCGGTCACTCACTGTGTGTGTATGTATTATCATGCTTACCTGCGTCTTCATCTCCTATAAGATGATTTCTGGATCTGTTTGTATGAAGTTTCTCCCTCTCATAGATATATATGTTTTTACCGGCTGCTGCTTCCAAGCTTCTTCCACACGGGGCATCCGGCTGTTTGTTTTCTTTTTATATATTTTGCTTGAGAGAAATTATAAAAACTTCTCCTCATATACTCGGAAAAACTTTTTACCAGGGTAGGCACAACCTTTTTACAGATCCTTTGCTACATCGATTGAGTGTCTTACCATGATGGGAAAAACACTGTAATTAATGCAAAGCAATTCTAGTAACTAATTATTTGCCCTTCTTTTTATTTAACCGATAACCGGATTGATATCTTCAGCGTCAATTCTCTAGCCTCCATTTTTAACTTTTCCAAAGTGCAGATTTTTGTGGTAAGAGTTTATACATAACCCATTTGGACCTTTTTATTAGATTATTGATGAATGTGTAGCCTGTAGAGGAAGTGATGTCCTTGCCCTTTTAACAACTTACAAAATTCGTATCATTCCCAAAAATATCCAGAATCCGAAACAAGGAAAAGGTGCTATTAGCATCCGTTGTAATTTAGCAGACCAAATTTTAAGGAAACCCTTATCTCAACCAAACATTTTTGCAAATCGAACCTATAGCATATCTTTCCTCTCAAAAAAGAGGATGAACAATAGCATATTACATTCTTAAGTTAAACCAACAGCTGAAATTTGAAACAAGCAAATAGTTTGTATAAGTAGCTCTGCCCTAATACACAACCGCATTGATGTTTCTAGATTCAAATGGATCACTTGATGCAACATCAGATGGAAAATCAATCCCAAAAATAGACAACAAAACAGCACTTGTTCTCGCTCAAAAACCACTACTTAAACATGATCTTCAAATTCAATATCATAAAAACACAACAGTCATCTAGTCCTATGGCGATGGAGCCAACTGCTTTAATTTAGCTTGCAAAATTGCCCCGGCTTCATCAGATATGCTTTTCTTTTTTGAAGCGACCTGCAAAGCAAATTCACAATTTTGTAATTGGTACAAGGAACGAGTAAAGCAAAGTAATAACCGAAATTAAAAGAATTCCCAACATATAAGAAGTAGGAGATCAACAGCATCTTAGGTATTTGAAATTGGCATTAAAAAAAGAAATTTCATGCAACCAATCATCACTCTTAATTTATCCCAATAAATAGACTAACGGAGTCAGTCAGGTTCAAGCCCTAGCAGGATGGAATCAGTGGAATTACTCAAAAATAGAATCAAATTTCAATGTAATTTTATGAACTTACAACTATAAAAAAAGATGAATACTTTACCTCGATTAGTTGGTCGAAATTAGATTTGAGCAAGTTGATCTTTCGGTGGCAGTAATCTTTGGCTTGAGGCATGGTTTTCTCGATGAAGTAACCGGTGCCGACATCGACCAAGACTTGGTCAGCGTCGTGAAGGGTGCCAGGGACGTAAAGCGACGCCGTAAGAGGGACGAGCATCTTCTTACCTTTGGGGCGGAGGGAGAGGTCGTTGAGGGCGGAGGAGGCGATCTCGAGGCGGGCCGTGGCAGTGCGGATGTTGTTGAGGCTGTCCTGCAGAAGATTAACTTCCAAATCTGTTTGCTCTTTCACTGCCTTCAACTGCTCCAAACTCAGCTTCTCCATCTCCGCTCTCACGCTCATGCTCGCCCTCTCCATCTCTGCTTCCTTGGCTGCTCTCTTCCAACTGCGCCTCACTCACTCTGCCACTTTTTTAATTGGGTCTCTAATTCATCCTTCGTTTCCATTTTTTCCATGTATAAAGTAGGTAGTAGATAGCCCAAACAATAATAGCCCCTATAGCTCAGTGGTAGAGCGTCAGTCTTGTAAACTGAAGGTCTGTAGTTCGATCCTGCATGGGGGCAATGTTTTATTAATTTGTTTTCTTTATTTTTGGCATCCTACTCTCTCTCTCTCTCTCTCTTAAATATTAAATGGGGCTGGCCTTGGCAACAACCCCTGGGCCAGCTCATGTTCTTCTTCATAGTTCATCATCTTATGCTTCGTTGTAAAATTGTAACTAATTCTATCCAAATCTAAACTTTAACTTCAATTGCGACACCATCTTCCACCAGTTGTAAAAGACATTCAATATTCCTTCCACTAATTCTAAACCGCGGAGGAAGTGACACGCCATCGTTTTGCAATGAGTCAAAGTGATGATAGGTGGGCATTCACTTGTAACTTGTAAGTTATAACAGAACTCAATTTCCACTTTACCACTTCATCGATGTTTGGACTTTAGTGTACGTTACATGCACAGCAAAATATCTAATTCACAGAGTCTTGACTCTCGACCCAAATATCTTGGAGAATCAGAATTACAATTAAGCCTCTCTCTTTCTCTAAAGCCTTATCTACAAACAGTTGCTAACTAATTAAGATCAGAAATGGCAGCAGCAGCAGCATGTGTTCCTCTGTATTATACTACTACTCCCAGTACTGCTTGTGCTTCAAATATTATTACACGAAGCAGGTCCTCATCAACTAGTTCAGCAGTAAGATCAAATTCAAGAAGTCGGGGTTTTCAATACATGACTAGTCCAACAAGAGAAATGATTACATGCGGGAGGGCGAACAGTAGTAGTAGTCGTTCTGATATCACAGACTTTGATCTGTACGATCTTATGGGAATCGATAGCACATCCGATCAATCCCAGATCCGAACTGCATATCGCACTCTACAGAAGCGCTGCCACCCAGACATTGCTGGCCCAGCAGGCCATGACATGGCTATCATCCTCAATCAAGCTTATGCTCTTCTCTCTGATCCTAACTCACGTTCTGCTTATGATAAGGTCAGTCGATTCAATCTCTCACACTTTTTCATTAGTGGAATTAATTAAGATCATTCAAGAGCTATCGCTCTGCAGGAACAAGCAAAATTTGCACAACTTCGAGGTTACTCAGGGAAACCAATATATTCAGTATGGTTTGGTTCAGAAAGCGAAGCACGAGCAGTTTTTGTGGATGAAGTCAAGTGTATTGGTTGCTTGAAATGTGCGTTAATTGCTGAGAAAACTTTTGCAATTGAATCTGTGTATGGGAGAGCCAGGGTTGTTGGACAGTGGGCTGACCCTGAACACAAAATTCAAGAGGCAATTCAGGCTTGTCCTGTTGATTGCATCTCGTAAGTACTAATTAGTAGCTACATTCTTAGTTAATTCATTCATTTCTCTTTCTCACTTGCAAACCTTTCATTTGGATGATAACACTTAATATCTAATTAAGTCACTCACTTGCACAACATATATATCAATTTATCTTTGGTTAATCAGCTGTCATTTATATATTTACAAGTGTCCTCTTGAATCGATAGAGGCTTTGACATTTGAGCACACAAAGCAACTTATCCCTTTTCCATGAAATTGGCTATCAGGTAGTTCTAGTGGAGCCAATCCAACATTAGCATCACCTCAGTCAAATTGATTTTCTCATATAATTAAAGTAATATTAGGAGTGGAAACAGAGCGACCCTTCAGTTTTTCCACAAGTTTTTAGGACATTCGTCAGCAAGGATAAGTAGTCCTATAAATAAAATTATACACCCTTCACATTAGTTTGGTGTTGATTTGGTTTGATTTTTATCAAACATGCTCTTCATGGGGAAGATTTTAAGAGATATATAGGACTGTGGATATGGTTTCATTCGACTATGCACAGCACAGCACAGAATTATAATATGTACTTGAGAAATTTCTGACTGATTAATGTTGATCACTTATGTAGGATTGTAGAGAGGTCAAACCTGGCAGCTCTGGAATTTCTAATGTCCAAGCAGCCACGTGACAATGTAAGAGTAGGCATGGGGAATACAGCAGGTGCACGCGTCTCCAACATATTTGTAGATGTTAAAAAATTCCAGAGCAGATTCGAAGATGCCAAAGAGAAAGCTTCTACACAAAGTTCCATGGTTACTTCTACTTCCAGTAACTGTATTTTTCACTTGATCTGCAGCCTGCAGTGCAGGATCATCTAAATTCACTTACCTTCTTACTAGTTACTTTTCATTCTGTCTGTGACACTGAGTAACAATTGATTAACAGTACACCATTTCAGGAGACAGAGCTACAAAGAGAGGCCAGACTGAAAGCAATTCAAGCTATCAGATCCATCTCCAACTTCTTGTATTGGAAAACACCTCCCCATTCCAATGCAGAGTCTCTCCAAAATTTGACAAAAATTGGGCATAAATCCAGTAGTACTGAACAAGAACAACCCAACATTCGCAAGCTCCGAGATGCAGCTGCTGCTATGAAACAGGCAAGAGAAAGCACAACAAACCGCCCAACTACAACCCCATCAATCGAGGAGGACTACTATTGGGTTCCATTAAGTTCCGATGCTGTTCCGGCCTCATCATCACAACCTTCATCTGCTGCTGCTGCTGCCGCTAAAAAACAGAAGCAAAGGAACGACTACAGAGAATATGGAGTAGCACAAGAGAAGAAGCAAAGGAAGAAGAACCCCATTAAATGGGTGGCAGTGGGAACAGCAATGGTGGCTGCAGTTATAGGTCGATTACAAGGAGATGGGGCTGCTGTTGGTGGTGTAACACAGCATATGGCTGGCTCTTTCGCATTGGAGATAGTTAACAGTTCTTGGTTACCGACCGTATTGTTAGGAATTACATGGTACATCATCGGAATGCTAATGGTAGAACTTGTACATGCCATTAGAATTGAAGTAAGCAAAGTTAGCAAAGATTGATTTTTTTTACGCTACTTATAAACAAAATGTAAAGCACAAAGTACTGTAAGAAAGTAATCACAACTTGTTATATAATACACAGAGTACTAATGTATATAATATTTTATATACATATCCGACCAGAAGATTTCAGTAAATCTAAAATCTAGAATCTATAGAAATAAGACCATGAAATGAGGTTTCTAATGTTTGTCTTAAAAAGTCTAAAAATCAATTACAAAACCTAGCTAGTACTAGTAGCGGTACTTGGTGGAGTAATCCTTGGGAGCAATCACCAGGCCACGTCCCTTCCTTGCCCCGCGGAATACCGTCTCAACAATGTCAATGAACTCTTGCTTGTCCTTGAGAGCCCAGTTGATCTTGTTGTTGTTCCCAGTGCCAAGGTCAATCATAATGTGCTTGTTTCTGAAAAAGAACATCACCGTGGATGGGTCATACAGCTCATACATTGTGTTGAAATCAGGGACCTCCGTGATGTCCACAAGGTAAATCACAGCAAAATTTTTTATTGTCTCAGCAACAGAAGCTAGCACTTCATCCATCTAAATAATGGATAACAATCCACAAATTAGCCAGCATTCAAGCCAAGGTTAATTAATAAATAAATAAATTCAATATACAAAGAATTGCTAGATGAAAATAAGAGGAAGGACAAGATGCATATGCATAATACCCATAGCCCTTCTAAGGTTTACAATATAGAAATAAGGACACGTATGTTAAAACTTGAAAGCATTTTTATCGGAATTAGAAAGCTAAAGACCACTAATTCTAATTGTATGAATTATGAATTTATGTTCCGATCAAAATCGTAAAAAGTTTGAGTTATTCGCATGGCACCAGAAGGTCGGTCCGCCCAGAATGCGTAGGAGTTATCATGGCCGTTGGATGAAACGAACGTCCAAGATTGAAACATGAGAAAAACTGACAGAATCGGAATGACCGGAAAACCCCACTCCAGTAGATTTGTTAGTTCAAGTAAAATAGACTCATTTCACCGAGTCCCGAGTCTCGAGTCACAAGTCAGGAGCACTGTGAAAAAGAGCTTGCAAAATCTCCGACTTTCATCGTCGTCGTCAATTGTACGTCCGGGCTCTCTCTCAAATTTTGAAGGAGTTTTAACTGAAAGCAATTACATGAATGAAGCATATATATATATGAAATGAATTAAGTATAGATGAAGTTAAGAGAGAAAGGAGCTTACCTGCATGCAAGTGTCGTCCCAATCATGGCCGAATCGGATGACGACGACACGCTCTTCCTCGGCAAGAATGGCCTGGTCGACGGCCCACCCTGAGTGCAGGTGCGGTAGCAAGTACGACATTGCTGCTCTGCTCTGATCTGATCGAGAGTTGAGACTCTCCTTGATTGATCAATTCAACTCAAACTCAATCCCCACCCTCTTCCTGATGTCATATGAAATGCCAATCTCATGCTCTTGGTTATGGACCTATGGTGTGGGAGGAAACCTCTAGAAGGAACCCGACCATTCTTCTTTGTGAAATGTACCCACTCCACCAATCCTATTCTTCCACGTGTACCATGAATTTGCCACAATGCACAAGTAAATTCCTCCTCTTCCTTTCATAATTTTATTAGTAACTCTCCTGAGTCTCCTCTCAGAATAAAACACAAATTGAAATTTCTCTAATGCTCGAACGCTGCACTCAATTTCAATCGACCTCAATGGCCTCCTCCTCCTTCTCAATTTCAAACAATTACAAAAAATACGAGATCAGAAAAAGAAATCCAAACCCAAAAGTGGCAGCCCTTTTAGTCATCGACGTGCAGAACTACTTCTCCTCCATGGCCAAACCCATACTCCAAAACCTCCTCACTACAATCCGCCTCTGCCGACGCGCCTCCGTCCCCGTCATTTTCACGCGCCACTCCCACAAGTGTCCCTCGGACTACGGTATGCTCGCTGAGTGGTGGAACGGCGACCTCATCTTCGACGGCACTCCCGAATCGGAGCTGATGCCGGAGCTGGACCTCAGGCCCCACGAGGACCTGGTTGTCGAGAAGAACACTTACAGCGCCTTCAGGGGCACGAGCCTCGAGGAGTATCTCAAGGAGAGAGGCGTGGAGGAGGTGATCGTGACGGGCGTCATGACGAACCTCTGCTGCGAGACGACGGCGCGTGAGGCCTTCGTCAGAGGGTTTCGTGTGTTTTTCTCTACAGACGCTACTGCCACGTCGGATGAAGAGCTGCACGAGGCCACCCTCAAGAATTTGGCTTATGGCTTTGCCTACCTGGTTGACTGCAACAGGCTTAAACAAACCATACATTAATGTTTCTCTTTCCTTTATGTTCTTTTTGTCCGCCGTTTTTTTAGTTTGGCAAACACCTCTTGTGCATTATGTTTTGCCTCTTCTATCTTCTGTCATTTGGTCAATAGACCATATTGTGTGCTTTCGTTCTACAACTTTCTTTGTTTTTTCTCCAAAAAGAAACCATTATCGATAATCCCTACTACACCCTTCCAATCATAATATATTGGATCTAATTTAACAATTTTAGTTCTCACAAACCTTCATTTTGTAATTGTCCATTTTTAATTTAGCAATTCTACCTGAATTGGTTTCTTGATATTTAAAAATTTAGTCAGCATAGTTATCAATCATAAAAATGCACTCTCTATGCTACTAGCACTCTTCTAGAAATAAGATAAATAACAAGTTTAAAACTATTTTCAACTTGAATTCGCCGAAATCCCGAATCTATTTTAAATTAGCGTAAAACATTCTATAGCTAATACATACGTAATTCTAATATTTTGTTTTTTTCTTATACCAGTTTGCCTTTTCAAGATGTTGTGAAATTTGTCGTCAAATAAAATATTGAAACTAATTCATGATCAACAGTCTTTTTATGATGCTGTGGAATTTCTTGATTAAAAAAAGGATAATAGGATCGTAAATTAGGAGGAGGGGTAGGCCCATCATGATAAGTTTTTTCTCCAGTTATGCGTTAGAGGAAGCCCATGAGGATTGAAATCCGGTTTAAAGCAGATCGGGTCTGGTTCGAAAAACCAACGTGGGGGACCGTGTAGGAGTGGAGCCATACCCTGTAGTGCAGTGCAATCCCAATATCCAATATCCAATATCCTATCTATCCATCAACAACCTCAGACAAAACCCCCCTTCAAAGCCAAGCCAATCCCCATCTCCTTCACCTCTCTCCCTTGTTCTCTGAAAGAGTTTGTTTGTGCAATGGAGGCCCTTTGTTCTTCTTCTTCCTCTTCTTCATCTCTTTTGACTAAACAGGCTCTTCCTTCATGTCCAATCAAGTTCGCTGGAGTTGGGTCGGTCTCAGTCCTTGGCTTCTCTTTGCCATCCCTCAAGACTCGGGCTTTTCCAAATTGTATCAGAAAGCACAGTGCTGGGATCACAAGGGCCTCTGTGGCTGTTGAGCAGCAGACCAAGAAGGCCAAAGTGGCGCTAATCAAAATTGGCACCAGAGGAAGGTACACTTTCATGTTATTGCCAACTTCTTACTTCCGGGTTTGCTCATATTTGAAAAATGCAACTTGATGTGGCTCAATTCACCATTTTTTTCTGTTCTTTGTCAACTGGTATATTTAGTTTTGCTCAATTGCTTAAAAGTTAAAACCTTTTCTTATGAAAAAAGTTGTAATTTTTCATACTTTGACTAAATTCTACTTATGGATCTTATTTGTTACATATCATTTTCTGCTTGTATTAGTTGCATATTGGTGGTTTCTCTTCTAAATCTCGTCCCAGATGTGTTGGATTCCTTTATATTATTTTTCGCGAATTATTCATACCCTTTCTGGATATAGGATAGCCCACTAGCACTTGCTCAGGCTTATGAGACAAGAGACAAACTCATGGCAACGCATGCGGAGCTAGCTGAAGAGGGGGCAATTCAGATTGTAATTATAAAAACTACAGGTGATAAAATACTAAGTCAACCCCTTGCGGACATAGGTGGGAAGGGTTTGTTCACCAAGGAAATAGATGAGGCACTAATAAATGGTGAAATTGACATTGCTGTCCACTCAATGAAAGATGTCCCTACCTACTTACCTGAGAAGACAATTCTGCCATGCAACCTTCCACGGGAGGATGTCCGAGATGCATTTATATCCTTAACTGCATCTTCACTAGCAGAGCTGCCAGCTGGGAGCACTATTGGTACTGCTTCCCTTAGAAGAAAGTCACAGATACTGAATAGATATCCATCGCTCAATGTAAGCTACATATTGTGTGATATGTATAGGTGACCTATTACATACTTCATAACCAGGAGATTGTATGCTAGTCTTTAGTGTTGTTTAACACAAAGTTGAAATTGACTTTCTGATTCATTGTAATGGAGCCTGGAGGGAGCAAACTGTTTGGAGCTATGTGCTAGTTTTGGATAGTCATAGATTTGTTTTTCCTGGACCATTGGATATCATTGGTCTTATTACTTCATTCTATTCTACCCCACTGAAAAGGTTTTGTTCTAAGAGGGGGTTGTGTATTTGTTGGGGTTGGTTTGATGGTCAGTTGTAGAATGTTTGTTCTCTGAATGCAAAAACTATATGGTGATTTTAGTTCCTTCCTAGGCAATTGTTTTCATGAGCAAATATTGAGGATGGATATGAAGTGGCACCAGATGATCAGATCCATGACATGCATGCCCTTTAATTGTAGCTTTCTATGAATAGATAGATGTTCCCCCTCCCCCCTTGCTTCCTGCATACCCCCTTGAATATAATTAAGGCATTACTCTCCTTTAATATTCAATTAATAGTTTCCCCATGTGGCACTTATGCATTTCATTTTTGAGATTTTTGACATGTTTCTGCTGCTTCTCATTCATGTTTTGGTTAATTATTGCAGGTGCTTGAGAATTTTCGGGGTAATGTCCAGACACGGTTGAGAAAACTTAATGAAAAGGTAGTCCAAGCAACCTTATTGGCCCTAGCTGGACTCAAACGCTTAAATATGACGGAAAATGTGACTTCAATTCTTTCATTAGATGAAATGCTTCCAGCTGTTGCACAAGGAGCAATTGGAATTGCCTGCCGAAGAAATGACGATAAAATGGTGTGTTTTAATCTTTTTTTCCATTTTGGACTCATCAGTGTGACTAACTTTTCTTGTGGCGATTGATATATATAGATTATTTTTGACTTCGTTTGAAAATTTTAATCTAAATATTAATGTTGAGATGGTTGCTTGCTAAACTTCGTTTTGCCTCTCTAAAATTTTGTTCATTTTGGTTGGTTTTCTGGTTGCAGGCTAATTACATAGCTTCATTGAATCATGAGGAAACAAGACTAGCAGTTGCATGTGAGAGGGCATTTCTTCTGACCCTGGATGGGTCTTGCCGAACTCCTATTGCTGGATATGCTAGCAAAGATGAGGATGGTAGTTGCATATTCAAAGGGTTGGTGGCTTCCCCTGATGGAACTCGTGGTATGCTCATGCTCTGAGGAAAATTCACTCAGTTTCATTACCTAACCAAACATGATACTAATTATGCTTCCCTCCGTCTATTTTCAGTACTTGAAACTTCTAGGAAGGGCCCGTATGCTTTTGAAGATATGATCAACATGGGTAAGGATGCAGGGCAGGAACTTTTATCACTCGCAGGTCCTGGTTTTTTTGATGGTTAAAGTGAAGTTGAAAATAATAGAGAAAGCAGCGGAAATCAATGCGCCCTCCCTTCCTCCCCCCACATGCAATTTTTGGTGATTGCAAGCAATGAGTTCATTTATCATCCTTTGAGCTGTCTGTCGTAACAGAATTAGTATTGGTTTTTTTTATTGCTAGGGTGTCTGTTGTTACAATTTTAAGAATGATATTGTTTGATTGATTGTATATTAGAATTTAGAAGAGAAATCAGTCACAAAATAAGCTTAGCTTGTTTGTTGATGTCTGAGTTTAATTAATGGCCAAAATTTTGTGACTCTCTCTCTCTCTCTCTTCACTCGCATGATCGAAATGGTTAATTCCCAATTTGTACATTTTTATTCCGTAATGGTAGCTGCCTGATCTGGGATGCAGTAAACTATGCAAGTACAAAAATCCGGCCTCGTAATTTTTTCTTTCTCCACAAAAATTGTGCGCCAATAATGAAGATTGAAGAAAAAAAATTCCCTGTAAGTTGAACAAGGATTTTGAATTTTCTTTTTCAACTACTACAAAGTTGCGAATAACAGCAATTAATTTAAGACTTGAATTTTGACTGACTGGTAAAATTGAAAATTGATCTACAAATTCCATGCAAGACTAATTAAGACCAAGGTGGTTTACAAATTCTAAAGAATCGTAAATTGATCTATTTATTAATATAAAAGAAAATGAAAGAAGAAGAAGAAGAAGAAGAAGAGTGAAGGATGGGGGTGTTAAAATGGTTTAGATGGGAGTTTGGTAGCAGCCAAGAAGTGTTGTACGAGGAGGAGTGACTGCTTTGGTGCAAAAACTGGAACTTCGTGGCCTGCACCTCTTATTGTCACAAACATAAGCCCATCGTAGGCAACTGTCCACCCACCAACCTTAACATCATAATACAATTACAAGGAGTAATTAATTAGCATATATACATACATTGAAAAAGAAAAGAGTGATATATATAGAAGATGGAGTACGTACCTGTTTGTTGTTGTACCAAGGAGTCCAATCCTCCTTGATCTTCAATCCCAGCTTTCTCAACGCATATCTGGTTGATGTTACCGGAACTCTCCCATCAGTATCACCACTGCATACGTGTCACATATGTCAGATGTAATTGGTTAGTGTACTTTACAAGTAATCTATATATGTAAGAAATTTGATCGATGCATGTACCTGTAAACCCAAACCCGGAGACCCCCGGCCACAAGCTTTTTAATTACAGGAAGAATCGATGGTGGTGCATCTCTCCAGAAGGTGATGTTATCGCTGTACATACATGCGTAGGTGCACAGTATAATTAATATACATTAATTACTGCATACTGATAATAAAAATAATAATAATACCTGCAGTGAACCCATGGATAGGGAATTTTGGTGAGATTGGCATGCAGTGCTTTCTGCACATCTGGCCTATTCAAATACGCATATGTGTAATCTGATGCACACGGATCATAACCTGCACCTGGCCGTCTCTTAAGATTGTATCCTCCATCCTGCATTAATTAATCTGGTTAATTATTCTTTAATATGTACTTAAAATTGTAATTTGTGATGATATATGAGTACTCACAGCAAGAGCTGATCTAGAAAACAAAGCGGGAGCCCCTTGGATAGCTCGGGGTTTGGTGGTGGTGCTACTGCTACTATTACTCAGACACCTGGGAGTGTACAAGCTGTACATGTCTACAATGTTGTACACTTGAAAATACTCATTCATCAGATCATTACACCTTTTCGTTACGTTTGTACCACTGAAGTTGCATTCGCTTTTGATATCATGGTACAGCCGATCAGAAATCACCGCGTGATCCCACGCATAATCAATCAATCCCCTCTGATCTGTTTCATCGTCAATTGCTGCATTACCAATCTGCATTGTATAACTTTGTAAGCGCGATCTGCTTTCTTAATTGCATGGTGTTTCTTATATATATTCAAGCCCATAATTAAAAAAAAGTTCACCATGAAGCCCTTGAAGTTCATAAACTTCTCCTTGGATGCATGCTTGTTATTGTCAAAAATGAGCTCAGAAAGTTGTGGAACGTAATGCCCTGTAAAATGCATGCATATAGAAAACGTTAGATACTCAAACCAAAAAGTAGTTAATGAAATTAATGAAAAATAGATGCTTTATAATTTGAATTAATTTGGGTTTCAGGGAACTGCCATACTCAGATTCAATTACATATGATCGACCAATATCACATTATGCTTGCATATCATGTATAAATATTGTACCTGCATAGCTTTCTCCAGCAATATAGAACTCATGGGACTTGAATTGTGGAAACCGTTGAAACCAGTTGATGAGAAAATTGTATGAATCCTTAGCTGAAATTAATTAACAAATGGATGAGTCATAATCATATCTATAAAAGAGGTGTTGAGAAAAATGATCTAATAACGGATCGATGGGTAGAGTGAATGAATTAATTACCCGTAATTGTGTCCCCTAGTTGCTTGATATCTGCACTTGTATTGGTGTAAGAAAATCCCACTCCCACAGGAGACTCCAAAAACAATACATTGGCAGCTGAAATTTACAAACAAGATTACAATATTTAATATATATATTAATTGCTTTAAGGCAACCAAGCAGGTATAGTATAGCTTGTGATGAACTCAATGACCAACTTAAAACTCTTAATTAATTAAGTTCGAAATTCAAACCATTGTTCCAGGTGTAAGGGTTGAACTTTAGCTTGGGTTCGCTGCCTTTTTGAGGGAAGAAAGGTCCTAGCTCCTCTGCTGCTCCGAACCCAATTGAAGAACATCCAGGCCCTGAAATTTTCATCAACACAATCAATTTCTCATAATTAATTCGCAACCTTTCTATGTATTAATTACTGCTTATTTATTGCCCATTAATTCCTGGTCCAGAAAAAAATGGGCCATTAATTCCTAGGCCCGGTTAGACCTACCGGGTTGAAATATGTCCAAGCAATTAATTACGGACTAGGCCTATCAGGGGGTGCGGTCCATAATCAGATTTAAGCCCATCAAATAAACAGAATTGGCAAGCCTACATACCATCCCGGAAATATGGATCATGAATATGTCTACCATTTTTTGTTATTTATTGTAGCATCTTCTAGGAATAATAAGCTTATAAAATTTACAAATATAACTGGATTTACTTACGAATAGAATCAAAGTTGGAATATAAGCAGCCCTCTTCTTCTCACTTTTTCGATCGTTTTCAATTAGCGTTCCTAATTTTTTAGTATAAATTGGGGTATAAGAAGACAGATAATAAGCCAAATCAAATGATATACACTGGTTGAAGTCATTGAACCATTATAATATTTCTGTTGAAATTATTAATTATTCAATGAATCCATCATTGTAGGGGTTGACAGATTCTATGAGGATGTGGAAGTTACACCTATATATACATATATAATACATATACATGCTTCATTGCATGCATGCATGCTTATTATTTTATACCATATAAAAAATCAGCTTTAAAATGTTTTATTTGAAGTCGCCTTCTCATGGGACCCATCTATATGCATAAAAATTGAAATTGATAACAGAAGTTATGATTGTATGCTTATTGTTAATTACTAAATAATAATTAATTAATAAGAAGATGGTGAAATATGTACAATAAAATATAAATACTGTTATATAGAACTTAACATTACAGACCATATATGGGTCTTAGACTCTTAGCTAGCTAGAATAAATTAATATTTATACATATATAGGTGTATATGATTATGACAGGTTGCTTGCGTTAACAATTAATTGGGATATTTCTAGTGATATATTGCAAGGAAATAAAAAAGGAATATATCAATTTAATTAAGCCAGTGAAAAAAAATTTCAATTCCTATGCTGCAGCTAGCAAGATATATATACATGAATTTATATATATCAGGCTCCATAATATGAATGAATTTCAACAAAATATATATATGATATGTTTGTGAGTGTTTTGTTGGATTGGATGGAAATATAGATGGAATTTGTTTTCTGGGCTTATAATTAGGTCCCCGTGCTCACCAAAAAAGACTATGGAATTGAAGTAGAAGTGAATTGAGTTGAATTGAATTGAAATAATATTACCTCCATTAAGCCAAAGGAGGAGAGGTTTTTGTTGAGGGCTGTGTATGGCTTCAAAAAACCAATAGAAGAGAGCTCTTCCATGAGTGGCGTTGACTGTGACATAACCTGAATAGTGGTTGAAGTTCACCGGAGGCTGACCAGGAAGTCCAGTTACTTGGTCTTGTTTTTGTCGAGCCAAGACGTGATGGCTCAATACAACTTCACCATTCGCTGAATGATGATGAAGTCTGGCTAAAGTTTGTGTAGCATTTAAGCAAAAACTAATAACCAAAGCATGAATAACAACAAGATTCAAAGGAAATGAACAAGACAAAGCCATTAAGACTGAGTAGTCGATCGATGGATGATTTCTCTTCCTCTTGATCACAAATTGACACTACCCTACCCTCTATATAAGCCTATATTCGTATATACTCACACACACACACACACGTAGTCGTCGTCAAACTTGAAATGGTAAGGGACCACCAGAGATAAGAATGAATCAGCCTTGTGGTTTATATAGTAAGTAACTCATCATAAGAATACTACTCTATATACAGACCACCTGTATCTATATATATACGTATCCTTGCTATTAATTAATTAATCAATGCCTTTAATTTCATGCACCATTAATTCTCTCCAGGTATAAAAGATCCAAGTTGATTCTCTCTTGTTTATATTTTCATCTTATCAATCAAATTAAAAGCTGATGAATTTACAATATATATATATTTAAAAAGCATTATAAATGCACCGATACTCTTTTAATTTCTCACCATTCATTCATGAAAGATTGACTATCTTTTTATTCCCAGTATTTATTTGTGGGCACACCTCCTTTTGGAAGTATGCTTCAGTTAGTAGGAAATGTAATATTATTCTATTTCATTATATATTAGATATTTCTTGCTTGCTTACCTTTCAACCAAAGGGTAATATATCTTTTGGACTTTTGACTCAATTACAGCTTTGAAGTATCATGATATCATTTGAAGTGAAAATTAGGCAAACATGCATATATGCATATATATTTCAAGGCGAATATGATACACCTTGGCATGCCATAACCTAGTTGAAGATCCACTTAGATTCACATATATGGCACGAAATCTAAAGGCAATTAAGGTTAAGATAATACACATCCATCCAATTAAGTTAATTAAAGATCCTCCTAATTACAAGGATCGATCAAAACGCCCATTTTATTTGATTTGATTTATCAATTTATGGGGAGATATTTTCGGTTAGTTGGGTAGCTGAGGTGAGGCTCAGTCAATAGCTTTGAATTAAAGCTTCTGAAACTACGCATATGTATATGTATTCATCATAATGTATAACTTAATTTTGTGACCGTTATAATATATCCTTGACCCAAGTCCCCAAATATTAGTCGTAGCATATACCAAGCATCGATCCATCGAGTATGGCCAAAAGGTGATCATCAATCGTGATCATGATTAAGCTGCACCTGATTAATTGGCTGAGTGGATGAAGGCCATCGTTTTTGGAATTCGCCTAAGGCACACTGAGTATTTTTTTTTGTACATATATATATATATTTTTATATAGCTTCCTTAAATTTGTTTAATTTCACTGAAAGATAAAGTCCGAATTATTACTATTATTTTACTACTTACACCATATAAAAGCTTTGAGGTCAAATAATGCCAAATTAATTAGCTTGGTTGTATCGTTCATTATAAATCCTTCATTTCAAACCTTGTATATAAGTCTTTAAAAAATAAAAATAAAAATAAAAAACCTTGTATATAAGCTATGCGCTTTTAAATGAGACAAAAAACATATAAAAAATCTCAGCGAAGCAAGACAAATCGATAATTCCAAGAGTAAAAGGTCTCAATATATTCCAAGAATACAATAATGTTGGCAAAAATGATATGTAGTATTTTATGTTGGAAAGAGCAGAGTACATCAAAAGTCGACAGGTGGCAGCTCCTTGTTAGCCAGAAGGCGTCTGATGATCTGGAGAGAAGGCCTTGGACCAAATGTGGGTACTTGGTTTCTGCTCCTCTAACCGCTAGGAAAGTCAAGTTGTCAGTCAACCCTTCATGTCACCCCTCAACCTTATTTAATAACAGTAATTACATTATATTACGAAATCAATAAGTAAATAATATAGGAAATACAAAATCATGAACCTTACGGCCTTTCAATGATTTTTGCAGACATTGATTTGGACTTTGATGATTTAGTGACATGGCCAGTCCATTGCTGCATTCCCATACAATAAATAAGGAATAAAAAAAAACACACAAGAGACTCGCATAAAATCCAGAACCCATATTAACTATTTTCACAAGATGCTAAAAAGGACTTTATATGAATGACATTTAACTTTTAATGAATTGATGGCTCCAACATTGTAAACTTTCGGGCTGATATTACAATCAATATATTCTCATCGCTGAATACATACATATACAGTTAATACAGATACTGATGAAACCGGCCATAAAAATCTAATTCATATATACAAAGTTTTGTGAACGATATCAATCGATTCTAACGTCCTTGTCTTTTCTGTTTAGGCCTGTTGTAGTATCCAAACACTAATTGCTCAACAAGCAGCTCACACTGTATTTTTGTTTTTCCTCTAATAAACATGATTCATGAATGAAATTAAGTAAATAACCAAAAGGAATTGATACAAGTTCTACTTAATTAGGTTACAATTGCGATTGTAAACAAACAACATACGATAATGATGGCCTTGAGCTTGACCCTTGATTATGATTATGATTATGATTATGATTATGACGCTGTTTAAGCGATGACAATTGTGGTGACTAACAAAAAATTTACTTAACCAAACATCCAGCTATGCCTATTCTTTTGAATTTCAATGTCAAAAATAAAAGATAAAATATTCTCAACCAAGTATCAAAAAGAATCAAAAGTACACTCATGGTCAGAAGGAACCACGAATATGGGATACAAGTACACAAAATACTCGCTTCAAGAAAATTTAGCTCCACCTCCTTCGGTCTTCCTCTTCATCAACTGGAGTGTACCACTCTGGCCGACGCTTAGAGTTGCTCAACCTGTAGTTTAAAAGCACTTCTTCATCACAAAGTGCCCTTGTAGCCACCAGAACAAGACTCTTCAAAACAGGCGCATCTGATCCACCATTTTTTGAACCCCCAAGTTTGAACCAAAAGCTGCCAAGTCTCTTCATCTTCACTTCTTCTGCATCTCCAAATACTACATTTGGAATATAGACCCTCATTTCATTTTCGGTCAATGGGAAGTCATAAGGGCAAACCATAACATTTGGAGCCATACCCTTTCCCGGGTGGTTTGCAAAATGAGCCAAAGCTAATGGGTTCCTCCGCTCTATAATGTCACTGCTATTTCCCAGTTTCCTGCTATCCAAAGGCTTACTGAGGAGTCTCCACAACCGGTCTGAACCTTTCTCATCTCCTTGCATATTAGACCTTATTTCTGGTACAGTTAAGCCACCCCAGAAATCACGGGTTTCACCCCCACAACCCCAAGGTTGTGCATTGATCACACTTCCATCATACCTTGTGATCAAATATGAATTATGTGCATCAACTCTTGGGTACCCAGGAATGTAGCGGTAGTAAGCCGGGGAATATATTACACCAGGGTACACGGCCACCACCGCACCAACATCAGATTCACCATTCAAAAATAAACCCTGGCCCGCTTCCTTGTGGGGTATTTGAGAAGCTTTAATATCAAGTGTGTAGCCAATGAGATCTTTCAATCTTTGGGAGACATCAACACGCTGTAATGGCCTTGTCTCAGGCACATCTGTACTGAAAAATCATAAATAATCAGTATTTATTATCTATGTTATTGCTGAGAACAGGTGAAGAAGATTGAATATAAAAACTCACCAGCATGTTTAACAGGTGGGCTATTCCCGCCAACAGCAAAACTAAGGCCACTTTGTCGAGGAGCAGCATTTGATGGTTCAGGTGATTCAGTTGCCTCATTTATCTTCTTTACATCAGGGAGAAGAACTTCATCCATAGACATGCAGAAGCTTTTAATTTGAAGATGAATGTTTTCTTGGACTTGCTTCTGTTGATCAGCAACTGAGGCTTTACTAGCCATGTCAATGATCTCATCCACATCTGCCTCATCAGCATTCCTTCCCAAACGATTGTAGCTGGATATATAAATCTTCAGTAACCAGCATTCAAAATCTTCAGTAAAGCTTTAAAAGTTACTTGAAATTTAAGATCAAATTATCAGATTAGTCTCATAACCACAAAGTAATGTAACTTCTTTGCAGCAACATACACTCATATTGGAAGATGGTAACGTGCCACAAACCTGGTATACAGGAATAGGCGATTAATATCTGCTTGAAATTGTAGTTGCCTTGGATTCTTGGCAAACTTAGGATTTTTCGCAAGAGTTTTCACGGCCTGGAAATAAAATGGTCATAACTCATAACCAAAGTTTCATGAAGAGGCACAGAAGAGAAAATAGCATTCATTTTTGATATAGCATGGCGGTGTAATGTGGTAGCCCATTTGGAAATTCAGTAATACCAAATTCCACCAAGAAATGAAAGTCTGAAAATGTAAAACCCCAAAGTGGGACAAGCTGACCTCAGCATAAGCAAGTATAGTGCCCATTATTTGGCATCTCAAACAGTTCAGTTCACGTCTTTGAAACTTAGTTAGTTCCTTTAGAACCAGTACACAATCAAAATCCTAATCTATTATTGTTTCTTATAAGGCTCTGCATAAAAAGATTTATATGAACATAAAACAGATCCTCCAAAATAAATTACATATTCAAAGAAGTAATTTTGGTGCTTTTGTTAGTTTTTTTTCGTTTGCCAGCTAGAATACATCTTTTAGAGGCTTCTTCACGAATGTCCCTAAATTCGTGGAACCCTCTTGATATTTTCAAAATTCCAACCACTCCAAATCAGAGAAAAGAAGAATTCAAACAAAGATAAAGAAGCATTCCAAATCTGTAGTCACTAAACTCCAGTGCATCTAATTGACCCATTACAAATACTGGCAGCAGAGATATAAAAGAAACAGGAAAGCACGGAAAGGAGAATCCTTAACCGCCTGTTTGGCTGCCGTGAAAGTTTTGTATTTTTATCAATTATACGAATGCTTAGGAAAAGGAGAAATGAAAGAGAGAAAGAAAAAGATACCTCCTGAAACTTGTGGAAAATAAAAGCCATCGGCAAATCCCCACTCACTAGTAGTAGTCAGTCAGTAGACTCAGTACTCAAAAAACAGAGAGATCGGAAGATGCTAGTGCGATTGCTATTCTACTTCATTTGGATTCCCAGGACAGGAAACCAAATGGAAAATGAATTGGGCCAGAAAATGAAAATGAATTGGGCTACAAATGAAAACGAATTGGGCTGTAAACAAGAACAAGGACGGCTCTTACGTTGAGTACTAGGGCCCTTCTAGATGGGCCAGATTGGACAGATGGGCCATCTCTCCCTCATGTAATCAATATGACTGAGGCTTTTATTTTTTATTTTTTCCTGGCGAATTTAAATTCACCAATGCTCATATGAACAATTGGACCCGTGATGCTTGTGAAATCTGGTTAAGGGTGACAATTCGTGTTAATTAACAAGTTGTATTTGTGTCGCATCATTTCCTTGTTTTATATATAATGAATCCATTATAAGCCAAAATATTTTTTGATTAATGTCTTTATGTAAATTTTTTTTATTTCTTTGGAATAAAAAGACAATTTGCAGGTATTAATAAGTGGGTGAAACTATAAATGATTAATAATTTGATAAGAGTGATGAATAATAATATAATGTTGGATTCCTATGGATGATTATTGTTGTCCCGCTAAGTAGGTAGGTAGTGGAAGAGTAGAAGCTAGCGAGAATATGGGAGGGGGTGGGCAGAGAGGAAATGGGTGAAGAGAGAAAGAGACTGGTGAGGAGCAAAGACAGGGACTTGGTGGCCTGCGCCTCTGAGTGTGGCGAAAGTGAGACCACCTTCGTACGTCTCTGTCCAACCGGCCACTTGAGCCTCGTGAAACCAAGCCCTCCATTTTTGGTTCACTTTTAGCCCCATCTTGTTTATGGTGTACCTTGTTGATGTTACGGGCACCCTCCCATCTGTGTCACCACTGTATATCCAAATGCGCAGCCCAGCTTTTAAGAGCTCCTCAATCATTGGCAGCACGCTGTCCGGAGACTCATTCCATCTATCAATAACTCCACTACACATTACATATATATGCACAAGATTACTCAAACCAACCATTAATTCATTCGATCATGTAAACCAACAAATTAATGTAATTACCTGCATGGGGTGTAAGGATAGGAGAGTTTGGTAACATTGGCATGTAAGGCTCTCTGAACATCCTCTCTGTTGAAATATTGCTCCACATATTCCTCTGTGCAGGGATCGTACCCTGATGGTAGACTCTGCCAAAGCTCCTATGTATATGTATATGATGGAGTAAGTAAGTAATGCTACGTAGTCTACTTAATTGTGAAATGAATGATGATGATGGCCGGACTTACATGTTGAGTGAGGAGGCGAGGTGCAACAACAAGTTTGTTGATGCTTGATTTGGGTTTGGGTCGAGAAGTAGCAGTGGCGGTAGTGAGGCATACTGGTGTATAAATGCTGTATATATCAATCTCAGAATAAGCTTGTAAGAAGCTTCTCATGTGCTCATTACAATCATCTGTCATTTTATCACCTCCAACATCGCATTCCTTCACTATATTATTGTGAAGCTGGTCCGAGATTATGGCATGACTCCATGCGTAATCAAACATCCCACTCGTGTCTGTTGCATCATTCATCACAGCATTCCCAATCTACACGTACTTAATTCGATCATTAAATTAATGGCTGCGTTTCTAAGATTTATATATATTAATTACATACGTACCATGAACCCTTTGAGATTTATGTAGGAGGAGCGTTTGTTTCTCTGGTAGATGAGGTGGGCAAGTTGGGGGACATAATGGCCAGCGTAGCTCTCTCCAGCAATATAAAAATCATGGGATTTGAAGCTTGGGAACCTCTTGAACCATCCCACCAAGAAAGCATACGAGTCTCTGGCTGTAACCCCATCACCCAGCTTATGTAGATCTTTTGACTTGTTCGTGTACGAAAACCCTACTCCAACTGGTGCTTCCAGGAACACCATATTTGCAACTGATCCATCCACCATCATCGAACAAATCAAACATAATATATGCATCTTTCTTTTCAATTTGGGCTTATAGTCCTAAACCCTAGTAATTAGATTAAGATTAATTAAGATATATAATTATACATTCAGGATTTAATGATCTATCACAACCTTTATTCCAGGAGAATTTGTTTATAGTTAGACGTCCATTTTTCCGAACAAGAAATGGGCCAAGTTCTTGTGCAGCTCCATAGGCTATGGATGAGCAACCAGGTCCTGCATTAATAACATTACCTACAATAAATTAATTTATAAAACGTAGATATTGATGATTGATGGATCCAGAATTCGATATGACAAACAAGTATGTCTATATAGACGAGTTAATGTTGTTATTGTCATTGAGCATATCACTTATATTCATCCACAGAGACACAGAGTTAATGGCTGGTGTCAGAAATTATTACATTGTAAGGGGTAAGATGCATACATGTTGCCGACCTTGTGAAAAATAATAAGTACTACTACTTGCAAAAGACTCGAGTGGCCTAGCTACCAATATTGTAGACTTTCTTCTCGATCCTAAAGAAAAAATCTTCATGATTTGAAAGAAATGGGAAATAATATCATTATTAGAAAATTAGCTGAGCGCACTTTGTTCCAGAATCCATATTAGCTAGCTAGCTAGTTATGTAGGAAGTATACATTTGAAAACTATATATAGACAACCTAGCAGTTGGCCAGTAATAATATTGCATGCCTAATTAGCACAGTATAAATCACTCACGGTTTACCAAAAATCAGTAATTAGGGGTTAAATTAGAAATTAGTGTGAGTAATGGCCAATGGGTAATGACCTAATGCATAAATATATATATATATATATATATATATATATATATATGCTCTACCAAGAAAAGAAAGAAAAGTGGAGTATACATCACATGTGGTCGGTGAAAAGTGATGAAAATGAATTAGAAAAGGGGGTGTATTGCATGCATGAGAGAGGCGTGAGAATAGTGGGTCCTCCTGCCTGCCATTTTTATTCATTCTATAAAAATTAATAAGACCCATATGCAGGCCTGCCAATGAATCAGTGATAGGCCAGCTGTATATATGGCTATATGCTAATTGCCATCAAGCGTTGGAAGACAAAATAGATGGTTGCATGAATGATGATGATGATGATATGGGACATTTGGGTATGGCCATGGAGGCCGTTAAAGTCTTAAATTAAGATAACGGCGGGGGCCAATATTCCCCTTACGGCTTCAGACTGTTCTGTTCTGCTCTGCTCCAGTTGTCCAGACTCCAGAGACGACCAGACCGCCACACAGGTGTACTTGCACTCTTGTCTCTCGTGCGCAGAGATCACGGCCGTCCAACATAACAGCAAAACTACTCCATCATTATAATCCTCTTAATTATCTAATGCCAGATACCTCTGCTTAATCAAATAGATATGAACTAGCAATTCATTCAAACAATGTTCAATTCAAGATATACTATTACTATTACTTACTAGTGGTACAAGATTTGGGCACACTCAAGTCTCAAACGTACAAATTGTGTCATACGCACTATTACTACCAATAAAATCAAAAGATTTTGGAGGTTGAAGTGGGTTTTGGTGGGGGAATACAATTATTATATTAATTAAACGAATTATATTTTGGGGAGAGAGAGAAAGAGAGAGAGAGAGAGAGAGAGATGAGTCCGGATTGCTGACCTCCATTGAGCCAAAGGACGAGAGGGTTTTGTGAGGCATTTTGTTGGGCTTGGAAAAACCAGTAGAACAATGCCTTTTGGGAATGAGGTTGGAGTTGGACGTAGCCAGAATAGTGAGGGAATGAGACAGGCGGTTGTCCAGGCAAGTTGGTCACTCTGTCAGCTTCTCTTTGGTTTTGAGCTTCTTCTTCTTCTTGGTCTAATTCTGGAGGCCTCATGCCCACCACCATGGGTATGGGTATAAAGAGTAGACAACAAATCACCAACTTCAACAAAAGAGCCATTATTTCGAGATTAGAGAATGAGCTGTTGTGCAAAATGTCACTGCCCCGTTAAAGCTATTATATAATATAGAAAAGTGGCCAGCTGGCAGGGTGGGACCCCAGTCTAGGGGACATCCCCCGCTCCATTCTCTCTCATAGTCTCATATAGTCGGTCATACCTCTGCCCGGCTGCCCCAAATTCCTATCATTCTTTTTTTCAGATCTCTCATTTATTCTCATCCACACACTTTTGTCCAATTCTCCCCCCATCATTTTTCAGTTTTCTTCAGAATCATATGATTCATATCTCATAAAATCCATAATTCATACTTTTATTGCCAAATTCTCAAAATGAGTTGGTAACAAGAAATTAACAAATCATTACATGTAAATTGTAATACAGAAATATATGTGACCAGTAAAATAAGAAAATTATTATCGGCCATCGTCGTATGGCATTGTGATATGATTTTTCATGCTATCAAATCCTGCAGTACTAGCATTACTAGGTCCTTGATCCTGAGCAGCAAAGTAAGTAGGCTCACAAGGTTTGAGCAAGTATTCAGTTTCTTCCGAACAAAACCCATCATTCTTCCATGGATGCTTCCCCATATTAATGAGTCCTTCTAGCTCTGTCGTCACTTCCTTCATGCTAGGCCTGTCCTCTCCTCTCACCCTCAAACACCTTTTTGCAAGGTTTGCAACTTCCTTTACTTGTTTCTTAATACTTTCTTCAGACTCAGTGACAACCACATGATGGTCAAGAATTTCAATTAACCGATCCTCTTTCACTAAAGACACAAAGTGCATTGCTAGATTTCTTTCATACTCTGGCCTATCAAAAGAAAGTGCCTTTTTACCTGTTAGTAGCTCTGCAAGAACAACTCCAAAACTATACACATCACTTTTTTCTGTCAGTTGGCTACTTTGAAAGTATTCTGGGTCTAAGTATCCAAGTGTGCCCTGTACTAAAGTGGTTAACTGAGTTTGATCAATGGGAATAAGCCTTGAAGCTCCAAAGTCAGCAACCTTTGCAGTGTAATTATCATCCAATAGTATGTTGGCAGTCTTCACATCTCTGTGTATGATAGGCATAGAAGTTGCAGAGTGCAAGTATGCAAGTGCCCCTGCAGTTTCTGCTGCAATTTTAAGGCGCATTTCCAATGAAAGTGATGAGGGATATTGGGCTTTGTCATGAATATGACTTGAGAGAGTCCCATTTGTGATATACTCGTAAACAAGTAGGGGTACTTCTGTCTCCAAACAACAACCCAATATTCGAACCACATTTCGATGGTTGATTTGAGAAAGCACAATCACCTCATTAATGAATTGTTCAATTTGGCTTTGGTCACAAATTTTGGACTTTTTAATGGCAACCACTTTGTTATCTGATAGCACTCCTTTGTAAACTGTTCCATAGCCTCCTTGACCCAGGATCTTACTGTCGTCGTAATTATTAGTGGCCTTTTTGAGATCCTCTGCACTAAAAATTTTGGCTTTCTCAATAGATCCTCTGCGATTCGAGAGCTGTTGTTGTAACAATATACCCCCATTCTGTTGAAAGAATTTCTGTCTAAGTAGAATATACTTTCTTTTCTTCATTCCCCAATAAATCCAAGAAGCTCCTACAAGCAACGCCAAAAGGCCTATGCAGATACCTGCATCAATAGTCAAAAGTTTTCAAATGGTAAATGCGTTCATCCATTCTACCTTGAAATAGCATCTATCAAAATCAATTAAAATAGCAAGGCATAACATTGAATAGACAGCTGCCATGTAATAGAACAAGTCTACATAGAAAAGTCGCAAAGTTACGAAGATTTGTTTGTGTCTGTGATAATTAGCTAACCCTTGGCTTTTGTACACCTGGGTCTTTGTTTCTTTTGATTTGGTCAATATTACTTGTATATAGGACGAGGAAATTATCTAATAATACATGTTCAAGTTGTGGACTTTGAAATTAAGCTGCGCATGCATGTACCTGCACGCGTTACAACTTACAGGAGATCTTGACCAAAGAAGGGTTTAATTATTTCTCAAACATACATGTTTAATGTCACACTCAAGTGGCCTTGACTGGAATTCATATCATAAAAGAAGAATAAATAATAAGTGTTGGACTTACCCAATGCGATTGCAAGTCTTAGAGATTGAGTACGGCGCTTGTCTTCTGGGCTGCAACCTGTTCCATCTATCTTTCCGTCCCCCTCGTGTCCCTTTGGACACGAGCAATTAACGCTTCCAAGAGTATTGATGCAGCTTGCTGTACTACTGCATGGGTTTGAAGTCTCGCACTCGTTAACATCTGAAATTACAAAACCAAAATCCGTCACAATAATGATTAAATAAGGACAACTAATTAACATGTATGCAACTAAATTAAGGTTAATAGACTAGTGTAGCTAGCATACCTTGGCAACCATGAAGGAGGTAAGGGTTCCCTTGATAACCTTGATTGCAATTGCAGATGTATCCAGGCCCGTTGGTTGAATTGTGACATTCACTGTCCTTTGCCTGACATGCATAAGTAGTACTACTATTATTGCTCTTAGCCTCTTCACATGTCTGGTTTCCAACTGCCCAATTCAGAACCACAGGGACACTCTCTCTGTTCTGGAAATTCTGAAGATCCAAGGTCGAAAAATTGAAGGCATCTTCTTCCGCAACAAAAGCATATCCACACGGATTGAAGCCTCTAACCTTAGAATGGTTGTTCAAGCTAGCAGTACCCGTGGCATAATCTATCACATCTTCTGGGATACTAATTTGGCAACAACCAATGCCAGAGCAAGTCCCATTCTCCACATCCTCAATTTGGTTACAGAGTGATACACATCCAGTTGTGTAGTTACGCCCACTTGAGCTTGCAATAACCCCAACAGTGTCACACCCAACAGCAGTGAATTTGTTGCGGCTGCTTGAGATAGGAAATGTGGAGAAGGTGGTCATGGAAGAAAATGAAGTGTTACTGCTACTGAGATTGCCCGACTTGTTGTACTCGTAACAGTCGTAGGATATGGAGCTTGAGACTCGCAATTCATGATTAAGCAGTGATATGTCGATGATACTTACGTTACTTGATGGAAAGAATAAGGACTTGTGACCATTTGTAGTTTCATTACAAGCGATGAGAAAAGAGTGGTCAAAGGAGCAGTCAGGGGTTGTGCCAAAAGGGTAGGGGATGCTGAGAGAGCCACAAGTGGGTGAGCAGCCAGGCTTGGGTTGCCCGGAGGCTGATTTGGACGCCAAGCAGATGCTCATGATGGCCACAAGTAGCAGGAGTTGTTGTTGTAGATGTCTTGCATGCTCATCACCCATGCTTTCTTCTTCTGTGTGCAGCCTAGCCTGCAAATGTTTGATGAAATATACAACCAAACCAATGTAGATGGCTTCCTTATTTCATTTCATTATTAGTCACAAGGTAGGCGGATATTTACATGGAAATTAAGACTGGGTCTTCCAGACTCGAGATTGACGACCAACAAATTAATTAACACAAGTATGCCAGACCTTTGACTTCAAAAAAAATTCTTCAAACCATATATGCGAGGTTTTTTCTTTCCATTAATTTCACCGATGTATTCAAGAAATACTCTACTTAATTTGGGATTTGGAATTTAGTTGGTGGTGACAAGATCAAACTAACAATATGTTGTAAAATATATGTACTAGGGTTTTGTGGAGGCAGAGAGAATCATCAGGTTCTCTTATTCATTCAGGAATATATATACTTATACAGAGGTAGGGTTTACTCACTTTAGTAAATTACAAGTATACCCCTACAACTAATTACAGGAATAGCCACACTAATAAAGATATTTACAACACTCCCCCTTGGATATTCCATGTCATTAGTGTTGTCTCTGCTATGCGCTTCTAAGTTGCCTCGTCAAAACCTTGCCAGATAATAAAAACCCTGTGGGAACAAAAACAACCCTGGTCGAAGGAGAAAAGAGTACAACGCGCGTGAGTGTGGACTTTTCGCATCAGGACCTCGGAAGTAGGTGAAGTCATCTCATAGTATATCAATGGGAGCGGAGTGCATTTAGGGTTGCTACACCAAAACCTTGCCCGGTAAACCCAGTGGGACAAACCCGTGGTCGAAGGGAAAAGATGAGCAAATGCATATATATCAAATCGAGGCATCTTCAGGATACTATATGAGTGGGGTGACCATGCCAAGATGTGCCTCATGGTCGAAGGAAAAAGATGTGCAAATGCATATATATCGAATCGAGGCATCTTCAGGATGCTATATGAGTGGGGTGACCATGCCAAGATGTGCCTCATTAAAACCTTGCCAGGTAACAAAACCCAGTGGGACAAAATAACCCTGGACGAAGGACAAAAGAGTACACGATGGTCAAGTGAGTATGCCTCAGGATACTCCCCCTGATATCGACTCCCCCTGAAGACTATATACTATGTAAATCAAACAATCTACACAAGCCAATACCTCAAACATGTTTCGAGAATGTGGGCTTTCGTAGTGACTTGGTAAAGAAGATCTACAGGATTGTCTTGAGATCAGATCTGGTTGACCCCAATCTTCTGATGTTCTTGTTGCTGATGGTTGAAGAAGAACTTCGATGCAATATGCTTGATGTTGTCTCCTTTGATGAAACTCGTCTTCATTTGCTCAATGCAAGCGGCATTATCTTCTGAGATAATGGTTGGTTCATCAGTGGTGGAATACAGCCCACGTGTACTTCGAACATGCTTGGTAACGGCTTCAAGCCATATACATTCATGAACTGTCTTGTGAAGAGCTAGAATCTCAGCATGATTCGAAGAGGTAGCAACAAGGGTCTGATTCTTAGACCTCCAAGATATTGCTGTATTCCCAATGGTAAAGACATAACCAATTTGGGAACGTGCCTTGTGCAAGTCTGATAAATAACCCCTGTCAGAAAATCCAACAAGGCATACATCATTCCGAGGGCCAAAAAGGGGTTTGACCCATTCCAAGATACATAGGGATAGAATAAGCCCATATCTGTAGTACCACTAAGGTAGCAGAAAATGTCTTTTATGCCATTCCAGTGGCGGCGTGTTGGCACAGAGCTATATCTAGCTAGCAAGTTCACAACGAATGTGATGTTCGGTCTAGTGCATTGAGCCAAGTACAATAATGAGCCTATTGCACTTAGGTATGGAACTTCTGGTGCTAATACCTCTTCGTTATCATCTGCGGGACGAAACGGATCCTTCTTGGGATCTAGACTACAGACGATCATGGGTGTGCATGAAGGCTTCGCTTTATCCTCATTAAAGCGTCTTAACATCTTCTGGATGTATTTTGATTGATGGACCAAAATCTCATCTGCACAGTGCTCAAGCTCCAGGCCGAGACAGAAATTCGTTCTCCCAAGATCTTTCATCGAATTCCGACTTTAGGTGCTTAACTGTCTCATTGATCTCTTCAGGAGCACCAAATAGATTTATGTCATCGACATAAACAACCACAACAGTAAATCCGGAACTTGTTTTCCTAATAAACACGCATGGGCATAGTTTATTATTCAAATATCCCTTTCCGATCAAATATTCATTTAGACGGTTATACCACATCCGTCCGGATTATTTCAATCCATAAAGTGAACACCTCAAACAAATGGAGAGCGTGTTCCGTGGTCTGGAACTATTTGCATCGGGAATCTTAAGTCCTTCAGGAACTTTCATATATATCTCTATATCAGGATCCCCATAGAGATAAATTGTGACCACATCCATAAGCTGCATATTCAGTTTTTCGGAAAACTACCAAACTGATAAGGTAGTGAATGTTATGACATTCATTACGAGAGAATACATCTCTTCGTAATCAATCCCAGGGCGTTGAGAAAATCCTTGCGCCACTAGACGAGCCTTGTATCTCACAATCTCGTTTTTCTCATTACGATTCCTTACAAATACCCATTTAAATTCTACAGGTTTAACATGGGGAGGTGTAGGGACGACAGGCCCAAACACTCTTCTCTTTGTCAAGGAATATAATTCAACCAGGATTGCTTCTTTCCATTTTGGCCAGTCGTCTCGACGTTGACATTTATCAACGGAGCAAGGTTCAATGTCATCGCTAGTTATGATTTCGGTAGCTACTGCGAATACAAATATATCATCGATGATAATCTCATTTCGATTCTGGATCTCACCTAAGCATGCATAATTTATTGAGATTTCTCTGTTTTCGGGAGGGGGTTCAAATGTTGGAGCGTCCCCCAACACCGTCTCTTCCAGGACGAACCCATAATCCGAAACAATCTCGTGAGATGGATCGATTGAGGTTGCGATGTCAAGAAGATTCATTTGTGCCAAATTTACCCTCTTCTAGGGATAAAAATCTTTCGAACTTAGTGGTTTACCTCTCTTCTGGGCAGGGACATGGTTAGCCGCCATGGCCGTACCTCGTCCATCTGGGACTACACGTCCTACAGGGACGACAAGTCCAACGGGGACAACACATCCTACGGGGACAACACATCCTACGGGGACGACATGTCCTACGGGGACAGATATCCTTGCAGGCACGTTTGCAGCAGGTATATGTGATCTCGTCACTTTAGCTAGATCAGAGAAAGCGTCTGGCTACACTCTGTAGATCTAGAATTCTCCGCAATTCACTATAACATTGTGCGGTTCGGGGATCAACATGAGATATAGTGGGGATATTCCACGTCAATTCACGTCGTTCATCAGGAACGGTGACGTTCTTATCTCCCCCTAACGGCAGGAAGACTATCTCATCAAAGTGACAATCCGCAAATCTGGCGGGAAAGAGATCGCCTGTCAAGGCTTCTAAAAAGTGTAGAATGAATGGGGATTCATAACCGATCGATCATTCGTTGAGGGCCCAATTTTGTACTTTGTGGCGGCACAATTGGCACATAAATTGCACACCCAAATACGCGTAAGTGCGAAACGTCAAGTTCGTACCCAGTTGCCAACTGTAACGCAAAGTAAGGTTGGGTAGCAGTGGGCCTCAACCGGACCAACCTAGCTACAGGCGAGATTGAATAGCCCTATGTAGAAAAATAGTGAAATATACAGGCGAGATTGAATAGCCCTATGCAAAAAAAATAGTGAAATCTTTACTAGTCTTTGCATATGATGGTCTAGTATTCAACTTTCCCAACGAGCAGGCTTGGCATAGTGTGTCACTAAACACAAAATTATAAGGGGATGCCCATGTGATGAATTGAGGATATGGTGCATCATACTTTGACCTGGGTGTTCTGACCGGTCATGCCATAGCAAAAAGAACTGCTCAAATTAGTTAGCGTCTGGCTAACTACATAGTTTGCCTCAATCAATCTAATGGTCGTCATATAGAGACCATTCGAGAGACATTTCAATTTTTCCAATATACGCTTCTGGTCGTACAAATTGAAAGTTATGCAAAGATATTCCACTCAATTTCCTCAATGATTTCAATGTGATAACCATTGGTTCGAATATCCTTAAAACCCAACAACGTTCTTCTAGAACATGGAGAATTTAAGGCCTCATTAATGGTAAATTCAGTACCATTGGACAACATAAAATGGACTTTGCCATGGCCCTCTACCAGGTTGGATTAGCCTGATATGGTTGTCACAGAGGTATGAGTAGGCAATAAGTTTGAAAAATACTTCTGTTTTCGGAGTATAGTGTGCGTAGTAGCACTGTCAGCCAGACAACAAACTTCCCCACAAAACATGCCTATTCATAAACTTAATTCAATGTATGAAAATAAATAACTTCATTGAATTAACATCCGAACATAACCAAATTTCCAAAAACTAACAATCCAAAACATAAATCACCAAAATAATTCGAATATGAATCATTATTCAGAGAATAAAATAAATATGGCACAAGCGCCGATCATAACCATGTTTTCGAGTTTTTTAGTCCTCGAAGTGTCCAGAAGCAGTCTGGAAATCAGTGATCTCTAGTGTGGTATTCATAGAAAATGATCCTTCGACGAAGTTGGTTTCACGAGGTCCGCGACTGGCGTAATACTCCTCTATAGCTTGCGCTAATGCACGACAGGTGCGAGACCAATGATCAGTTCCTCCACAATGGTGACATAGATCAATTTGATTATGATTCTGGGGGCAACAGGCCTGACTAGTGTTCCTCTCATTTTGAGTTCTTAAGGTCGAGTAACCGTGATTCCCATCACGTGGACTTTGGCCATGGGAACTGGGTTTATGTGGGCCTTGGCCACGTTGACCTTGATCATATGAAGTGTTCTTCTGAGAACTTTTCCTTCCATTTCCCGGGCGATCAGATATTGAGCCTTTTTTATGACCCCGGTTTCCCGTTTCGCAGGTTGAATCACAATGAGCAACATAGTTTGCTTCAGGCAATGGTGTTGCTTTGGTACCGGCTAGTCAAGCTTGATCATTGTTTAATAATCAGTTGTTGTTCTTTTCGACGAGCAACAAAGTAGTGATCAATTTCGAGAACTTGGTAAAATGCCTCTCCTGGTATTGTTGCTTCAGGAAGAAACAGGAGGTAGGGAAGATAGAGAAAATCTTCTCCAATAGGTCAGCTTTGGTGAGCTCCTCCCCATGAAATTTGAGGAGTGACCAAATTCGACAAATCTCCGAATTATACTCATTTACGGATTTAAAATCCTGGAAACGGATGATCTGCCATTCATGTCTTGCTTCGGGCATGGAAATGGTCCTTAGGTGGTTAAACCGCTCTTCTAGAGCGACCCAAAGAGCTCGTGGATCCTCTTCAGCGAGGTACTCAAATGAAACTTTACATCTTGAGTCCACTATAAATGGTTTCTTCCAAAAACTTCCAAAGCGACAAAATCAAGCTTGTTGAGATTTGACATTCTCAAGAAAGGAACAAATAATAATATTTAGTGCTTTGGGCAATAACATCCATGAGCCACTAATAAGAACTTCAAGTTCTATCACATGGTAAAATGAATTCAGATTAGACATGTAAAATCTACTGGTTTTATCATGTATGGTGAATTTATGAAGGAAACTTCAAGTTCCTTATATGGCATTATCGAAACTACGAGTTCGATATTATGTATGAACTACTAATTCGTTAATTACCTGCAATTTCTACACATATATTCTAATGCAAAAATATAAACAAGTAAAATATTTATATAATTCAAATAGAATTGAAAATATCACAAGATTGGTCATATAAATGATTCTGTCATTTACAGTATAAATATTAAATGAAACGAGCAATATCAAACAAATAATAGCAGTGCAGTGGTAAGGCACTTCCATGTGGCCCGCAGGTCCCCAGTTCGAATCCCAGAGGAGGAAAGCTCTTTCTTCCTTTTTACAAGCTTGAGCATGGGCTTCAGGCCTAAGCCTGGGTTGCTGGCTTGGGCTCGGCATAGTTGGGCTGCAAGCCTTGCTGGGCTGCAAGCCTTGCTGGGCTGTAGCCTACTGGACTGCAGGCTTGGTCTGGGCTGCGGGCCTGGTTGTGCCTTGAGCCACCCTTGGGCCTGGACCAGGTTGCGGCCTAGAATGGGCTTGGGGGCCTAGCCTGGGACACACTGCTGGGCTTGTGGTCTAGGCTGGCCGAGGGCCTGGTTGGGCCTCCGCTCTGCTGCGCCTGCGGCCTTGCTGGCCCTGTGGCCTAGCCTGGTTGGGCCTCCGGCGCTGCGGGCTCGGCCTGGGCTGGCTTGGCTGGCTTCGGGCCTATGCCTAGGCCTGAGCCCACGCTGTCTGCTGGGCTGCATGGCTCTTGGGCCCATGCGACCTTCTAAGAAGGTTGTACGTATTTGGGCCTCGGGCCTGGGCAGCGGGCCTAGCCTTGGCCTGGTGGCTGCGCGCCTCCTGTGGGCTGTGGTCTTATTGGGCCCACAAGGCCTTCTGGGCTGGTGCACTCAATTTGGGCTTGTTGGGCCCATGCGGCCTGCTGGGCTGCATGGCCTATTTGGCCCACACGGCTTGTTGCAGGGGCAGCAAGGTTGGGCTTAGGCCTGCCTTGACTGACGACTACCAGCGGCTGCAGGCCGCCTCTGTTGGTTGCCGGCGGCTGCTGGCTGCCCGAGATGATTTCCGATCACTAAAAAATTAATTTTCCCTAATTTTTCACCTTTTTTTAATTATTCAATCCAAAAACATGAACAAAAATATATAATCTCAATTAAATCAATCACATAGATTTAGGGTTCATGCTTCATGGAGATTTTTACATGCTATTAAAGTTTAACAAGCATGAATATAAAAATTGTTCTAGAAAACCTACATGGTTGAAGAACAGATTGAATGATAATCCTCTTTTGTTTGGCAATCCACAATCTCAGAGCTTTTCGTGCTGATAACGTGTTGTAAAAATATATGACTAGGGTTTGTGGAGGCAGAGAGAATCATCAGGTTCTCTTATTCATTCAGGAATATATATACTTATACAGAGGTAGGGTTTACTCACTTTAGTAAATTACAAGTATACCCCTACAACTAATTACAGGAATAGCCACACTAATAAAGATATTTACAACAATAAGAGAATTGTAACCATTTATTATTATTTATTCCTCTCTCTGAGGTTTACAATTTGATTGAACTAGGCAACAACATGTGTGGCCTGAAATTTGAGTTGTTCATGGCCATGGAAACACTGCATTGTTAATTTGTAGCTGGAGCTGGAGTTGGAGCATTGGCGTCCCCTTCGCAGTGACACTGTCTGAGTATGCAATTACAGTGTGTGCAAGTAGGACACAATTCAAAGCAGTCTTTAGCTTCGATGCAAGGCAAAAGAGGCGGCCCAGGAGTGTTTTCGGAGACTCTAATTGCATCCACACCTGCAAAACAGAAAACCATTTCAATCAAAAGTTCATTTTCGATATGGTGGAGAAAAATATTACTGGGTCAATATAAATAATTAGATTGAAATATTTTACCAGATGCAACAATCACAAGTAGAACCAAAAAAACCATTTTTGATGAAAACTTGTCCATGTCTTTTTGGGTTAGCAAGACAGCAACTAGCAAGAATATTGCACAATATTGATGAAGTACTTGAGCTCGATCTCTATCTTCCATGTATATATAGGTGAAGTCCTTAGATAATTAAATTGTACGAAATTTAATACAGCAAAAACTGCATCTTGCTAGATTATGTTTGACCCACATTAATTAAACATGTAACTTCCTTTCTAATCCATGTATATATAGGTGAAGTCCTTAGATATAATTAAATTATACGAAATTTAATACAGCAAAAAATGCATCTTGCTAGATATATTGTATATGTTTGACCCACATTAATTACACATGTAACTTCCCCTCTTTCCTTCTATTTTTTATCTTTCACATACTACTTGTCACATTTGGGCTCCAACATATAACAGCCAACATAGTTCAGAATATTAATTATATTAGTACTGTGATAATCTAATGAAAAAGAAAAATATTAAAATATAGCTAGACAAAGTTTGAGATATTATTATATTATGATTCACTTGATGATATATTAGTACGGTGATCATATAAAGATTAAATGATTCTTAATACTCACCATAACAACACAGCCACAACCACTAGTAATACACACACATCAAATAATTAAATAAATAAAAACTCATCACACATTGATCGATCCATAATCATTTTTAACTCTGTGTTTTTCATTTTTCTAATCATTTTTTATTTTTTATATAACTCTCTTACCATGTCATATTTCTTATATAGGTCAACAGTGTTGTTGTCAAAATACTGGACAATATATATATAATATAGTCAAATTCTCTATATCCCAGAACCCCCATAGCCTCTTTTAGTACATAATATAAATGATACAGAGAGATCAATGAGCTTCCATATATCACCAACAACCATTTGTGTCTGGTTAATTCATTGATTGAACTAGAAGTGTGGATATTTCATTTTTGTTCATTGGTTTCAGAATTGTAGACCAAAACAAATTGATAACAGAACTGTAACCCATTTCTATCATTCATTTATTCCTTTGTCTGTTTACAATTTTATTACTAGGCAACAAAATGTAGGCCTGAATTTTCTGAACAGTTAGATAACTAAACGATTTCTGATTTGGTTAATTTTTTGCAGAGTTGATCTATAAATAATGATCTTGATATTAAATGGTTTCGATCGTGATATTAAATTGTCAAATGAATAAAAGAAGAGAGAAGACATAAAGAAAAGACACATAACATTTTCCATTAATTAAAATGTAATTAACACATACAGGTGCTTGATCAAGGATTTAAATTCTTGTTTTGGACACATTTGACCATGTTGCTTACCAACAACATTTCAACGCAAACAAAAAAAAAAAAAAACATATTATATAGCTAGATAAAGACACAAATATCAAGATTCATGTGATGAGATATTATATTATAGTGTGTGATAATGTGGAATGTTACCTCACATTGTTTATAATCTTACGTAGTGACTTATAAGAGTTTTAAATTACTCATCTTCTTGCCAATAATCTTGGAATGTATATCTAGATTTTTTTATAGTATTTCACCTCGTGTCTTCGGCCAAACGACCACGTACATGTGCTCCACATCACCTAATACTCGAATGAGTTATTCATGTGTTTGACTTGCAGGGCCTTGCATAATAACTTCAAATTATTGTATACCTAATTATTATTCTCTTTTTTGTCTGAAATGTCATTGTTGAGAGAAAAATTCAAATAGTCTCCCTAGAGGTTGAGTTCAAATATCATGATTCATGGACTTGATCAATAAAAAAATATACTTACGTCCAATAATTTTTTAATAAAAATTGAGAGAGATCTTCTCTACTGGTACCAGTACTGCTGACCATTACACAATACACCAATCACCTACACGCACATCAAACAAAAAATTCATCATCAATAACAACAATGAATAAAATAAAAATGGAAAACATAGTTTATGGGTGATCCTCGTTTTTTGGGTGATCCTCGTTTTACTTGAGATGAAAACTCACCTAAAAGCTTTGTATGAATGTCAGCTGAATGCTTCTCATTGATCATTGTCTTTTCTTACCATATCAAAATTTCCAAGAAATAAGATATGGATAGAGAAACCATGGAAGAAAGACTACTAACAGTAACAGGGTCTGTGCTACATGAGGCAGCAAGGTCCAATATCAATGGGGCTGATGATTGCAGTACTGAGATAACGCCAAGCTGCTCCTCAGGACTCAACTGTGTTGTTGTTCTCAGCACATTGGTGGCCCTCTCTGGTTCCATCTCTATTGGGTGTGCTGTAAGTGATCATTTCCCATTTGGTCCTTTTCTTGATGACTTTCAACAGTGGTGGAAAATCAACAAGTTTCTATGGAAGTTGCACTCTTGCCGTTTGACTTATTTATCCTGTTTTATATGCTTTACAGCTTCAAATTGTTAATAAAAAAAATTAGGAGATAAAATAGTTGTTGTTCAACTGTTCAAGCATCAGACTACTTAAAAAAAAAGGATCAGCTGCTGTATCTAGACGAGTTTGAATTATAAATGTTTTGCAGACAGGGTATTCATCTGCTGCTGAATCTGGAATTATAAAAGACTTGGACCTAACGGTTGCAGCAGTAAGTATACTATAGCACAGCCACAATATATATTGTACCTTCTCGATCAATTTATGTTTTCTCCCATACCTGTTCAACTGTACAATCTAATGAACTTCAATGCAGTTGGATGCTGCCTTTATATATCAAGCAGGTTTTAGTATCTTAAATTTTCAGTTCATTTGATAAACACTTTTTCCTCATTATGCAGTACTCAGTTTTCGGTTCAATAATGACAATTGGAGGAGTGATTGGTGGATTGGTCAATGGGAGGATGGCGGATCTCATTGGTCGTAGAGGTGTAAGTTTTTGCATTACCCTTTATCTCTAGGCCTGCTGGTACATATAGATGTTTAAATTAATTATATTTTCTAAGACTTTTTTCTTCCTTTTGATATCATCAAACAGACAATGTGGTTCTCTGCAATACTCAGTACTGCAGGGTGGCTCACTATAGCATTTTCACAGGTTTCTTCTCTTTTCCACCTACCATATTCATATGATGAATGTAGGATGTTCAAATTTATGGTTTAGCAAAAAAAAGGGATGTTTCAGTCATTCTCTAAGAAACCTCATGGAACCAGAGAAACTTGGAATAGAAAGTTTGACATGTGAATTTCACAGAGAGCCTTTGGATCGAACTTAATCTATTGAAAATATTATAGACTTACATAGCTGTTTTCTTATTTGTGCTTCATGTAGAATGCTTGGTTGCTGGATATTGGACGACTGTTATTGGGATTTGGTGTCGGGGTAACTTACTATGTGGTAACTGCAAATCTCCAATGAAGCCTATTTCCTTTTTCTTTTGTTGAAATTTTTGAACCTGTTTATAACTTATTCATATAAAACATATATAATGATCTTATTCATATTCGTAAACAGGTACCTGTATACATAGCAGAAATAACAACTAAGGATTTTAGAGGAAGGTTTACTTCTGCTAATCAGGTGCCAACCTTGTCCTTTGTGTTTTCCCTCTTAGTCTTAGTCTCTTAATTACCACCTCCCTCTCTAATCACTAACCTAAAATTTCATTAAGTGCACAGTTAATGATTACCTGTGGCTTTTCACTATTTTATTTCATTGGAAATGCCATATCCTGGCGCACCTTGGCTGTAATCGGTAAATAACTTTTAGTCTTCGCTTGATTTGATTTGATCCTTGCATCAAAACTGAATCAATCACTTAATACTACTAGGTTTTTATTCAGGTGCTATTCCACCCCTCCTACAAATTATAGGTTTATTTTTCATTCCTGAGTCTCCAAGGTGGCTGGTGAGATCAATTCAATATTGTACTAAAATTGTAATTAAAAATGAAGATTCTTTATATTGTTTGTCTTTGAACAGGACAAGCATACAAATTATACGTTGATACACTTGTCTGCAGGCCAAAATTGGTAAACAAAAAGACCTTGAAGCTGCTCTACAATGCCTTAGAGGATTGAATGCTTACATATCTCAAGAAGCAGCTGATATCAGGGTAAATGTCCAAGTTCCAACTTCATGTTATCGTGAAAAGTCTTGTGTTTGGTAGCCTCAAGAAATAAGACATGATCTCATATTATGGCAGGATTATACAGAAATATTTCAACAGCAACCAGAAAGAATGCTAGACTTGTTCCAGATGAGATATGCTCACTCACTCATTGTGAGCTTTTTCTAAGAAAATAAAATTAAATATTTCATATAATTGTTAGACAACCACTAGGGGGCATAGGCCTAATCAAGCATTAAAAAGTTTGCCTTCCCTTTTCGTGATGATCTGTCTGACCTTTCTATGCATATTCAATTGGCTTAGATTGGAGTTGGGCTGATGCTACTGCAGCAATTTGGGGGGGCTAATGCTGTAGCTTATTATGGAAGCTCTATATTTGTAGATGCTGGTAAATCAAAAGCTTTCTAAATTTGCTTCGAATATTTAAAGGAACTGACAGAAAATATGTATTATAGACACATATATATATATATATACATATTTCATACCATTTTCTTGCAGATTTTTCAAGTAGCATTGGGACTAAATCATTGGCTATTACTGGGGTACACACAATTCAAAAATTCAAGAGAGTAGAGAGTTTTTTTTGATGCATTATGTCAAATGTGTTGATATTTTTTTTCACAGATACCTGCTACTGTATTGAGCCTGCTCTTAACAGACAAATCCGGAAGACGACCACTTCTAATGGTGAGAATGGCAAAGAATCTAACCTTTGGGATGTTGAATAATATGAATAAGTTCACAGGAAAGTCACCAAATATTTGCAGGTTTCTGCTGCTGGAATGTGCTTGAGTCTCTTTCTTATGGGCTTGGCATTCTGCTTTCAGGTTCCCCCCAACTAAATTTGGATACGTACTTGTCTTTTTGCGCTGTTGTTTCTTTCATATACAAATGATCATGCTAAGTGTTTCTTTTTGTTATACCTGGCAGGGCCTCCACCTGTGGAAGAAGCTCACTCCAATTTTTGTGTTTATTGGCATGTTGGTAAATACAATATAACCAAATAAAGACTAGTATTCATTTTCTTCTCTTAGAAAATGGGCAATTGATGCTTCTGTTGATACTGCATTCATTCAGGGTTATGGTGCAACATACTTAATTGGCATGGCAGGGTTACCCTGGGTTATTATGTCAGAGGTAGGTAGTTTTATATATTCTTCTTGAGCTTCCCCTGTTTATTTTCTGAAATTTGACAGAAGAATAATAAACTTCTATAAAAAATTAAGATTGGATGAGTTTCTTTTTTCAGATATTCCCAGTAAACATTAAAGGTTCAGCTGGAAGCCTGTTGAGTTTGGTATATTGGTCTTGTTCTTGGATAACAACATACACCTTCAATTTTATGATGGAATGGAGTTCAGCAGGTTGTTGAAACATTTTTAGTTTTTCCCCTCTCTTTCTTGCTCTTATGTATACTGATAATATATATGTCATACTACTTCAGGAACACTTTTCTTCTTCTCAGCCATTTGCGGTTTAACTGTTGTGTTCATAGCAAAGCTAGTGCTGGAGACTAAGGGTCGAACTCTAGAAGAAATACAAGCATCAATTGCCCATTTTATCTAATAAGATGAACTCTATATATCTAATAAAAGATGAACATATATAGCCTTTCTTTGTCTCTCTCTCTCCCCCTCTCCCTCCAGAATTTTCTAGAATTTTCTAGAGGGTTCTTATATGTTCCTTAAACTAGTGGCTGAAACAAGAATGCAAATGGTTTTGAAAAGCCAGGAGCACAAATGGCTTAAACTCCTATAAAGAGGAGCGTGGGCTGAGGGGCTCTTCATTTGTGCATAGCAAGAAAGAGAGTCGTATAGCTACTGAGAGAGTAAAGAAAGATTGTAAGAGTTATAGTGTGAGCTTTACTTGACTGAGTGTTAAAAATTTTATATATTTTCTCATACATCTTACTCATATGGATTTAAATTCCGAAACTTGTCTTGAAGAAATTTGATACCAGCCTCTTTTTCTTTCAAAAGAAAGGAAAAAACACAAGCATTAATTGTGGGTATGCTGCAATGAGCAAGATTGCATGTACTAATTAAGAAGTCCTACTACTCCTACTAATAATTTCAGTAACATATATGCGAAAATGCATCACTATGTAGATGACTTGATGCTCCAGTATACCTTATACACATTAAGCCGATCATACTTGAAATCAAGCCAATTAACATCTTCTGAAAAAGCTGTCAAGTACAAGCAACAACACCAAATTTTATAAGTGATCCAGTGATTATAAGTGAAACAAAACGTGTCAATAAAAAGATGATATACCACCACAGTTGCCTAAAAAGATGATATAACAGATCATTATAGTTAAGATTTCCATCTGGCATGAAAGTTCAGGTTGATCCTGAAATCAAGGTAAACCAGAAAAGACATCACAGGTCATCCCTATATCAAGATTCAAGCCACATGGTTTCAACAGATGAGAACAATTCATCATATTGGCATCAGATGAGAACAAACTTTTTCATGAAACTTCATATCTTAAATTAAAGATCAATTCAGTAACTACTTTCTCTTTACTATTGATTTTCTACAATTGTGAATTCAAAGCATTTTATAAATGCAAAAGTTGGACATGCAGTGAGGCAGATCATGATCATTATGAAGTCAAAGAGGGTGCCTAGCCATATGATTTAACTTTTAATTCTTTCTTTTCTTGTGATCATAATTAAGGTAGACCAAGTGCTGTAATCATCAGCAAATGAGTTAGTTTTCTTGATTCTGTTATTAATTATAATATTAGGTATATCATAATTGCATATGTAATGCATAAATCACATGTCATTAATTATGTTTGTTATGCGTTTTATGATTTTGTGGCATAGAAATTAGTTCCTTGTTGGAGTCCCTGACAAGGCACAACACAACACAATCCACATGACTTTGCATGGATATGTCATCTACTCATCTCTATTCTAATCACTTCCTATAAATTAAGAACTACCCGGTATCAATTTTCAACACAAATAAACCCCAATTGCCTAGCCTTTTCATCTCTCTTCATGGCTGTAGAATTACCATATTGCCCTCCCACCATGCTCAAACATGGCTCCAACCGTCCGGTCCACCAGACCCTAGCTACTGCAGCCAATCTTGCCAACCTTCTACCCACTGGCACTGTCCTTGCCTTTCAGACCCTCACTCCCAATTTCTCTAACAATGGCTCTTGCCAACTTTCCAACAAGTTCCTCACAGCATCTCTCATCGCATTTTGTGCTATTCTCTGTTTCTTGTCTTCATTTACTGATAGCTTCATGCACATTAACAATGGTGATGATGGGAAACTCTATTATGGCATTGCCACATTCAAAGGCCTATACATCTTTAACTACACCGACATTGAGGACATCATGAATAACAAGGACTTGGCAAAGTATAAAATAAAGTTTATAGATTTTGTTCATGCCTTTATGTCACTATTTGTGTTCTTGGTATTTGCTCTTACCCACTCTAATGTGCAAAGTTGCTACTTTTCTCAAGTGGGAATAAATTACAGTGAACTGACAATGAATTTGCCACTAGGAATTAGTATATTTTCAAGCTTCTTGTTCACAATCTTTCCAACTACTCGTAGAGGAATTGGATACGCAGACATGGTGCACAGGGCATTGTAATCATATATACACCAAGTCTTTTATTTGTGTGATAAAGAAAAATTTATACAGATTGGCTTGTCATTTGACTCCCTTTAGATGAATTAAGAATAATTTTCATTATTTAGTTGTACATATTCCCTACTTCACTAAACATGTTGTTCTAAACATGAACTGATGGGACTCGGACATAATGAGAAATAAGAAATAGTCAATTTCTTAAATTATTTGTAAAGCCCTTCACCTTTTCTAATAAACCTTTCCCGCATCAAAACTGAAACGTAAAGAACAAGTTAGAATTGAAACTTGCTTTATTTTCTTCATTCAAAGCCAACCACAAAATGGTATCCCAAACAAACCCACAGAAACGAAAAAACAATACCATGGCTAGTAAAAAACTAGTCTCCAACACCATCTGGCATCTTTTAATCGGTGAAATTAGCAATGGTGGCATGGGGCTCTAAAGCCTTAGCAGCTGGGCTCCACAGGCTTTCCAAGAAGTTCCTCAGGCAAGTCTTTGATACCCTTGAGATAGAAGGTGTAACATTTTTTGAAGGGTTACACAAGCTGTTCCAGCTTCAGCTGTCCCATACACACCTTCAAAAATTCCAGACCCACAGATTGGCTTGGCTTTTGCAAGTGAATAATGTTTTGGGCACTGAAAGGTTGAAATGTGAGGAGGTGGTGTGAAGTTTGAGAGATGGGTTTTGGTCGTTGAAGGGTAGGAATGGAAATTTGGAAGGTGAAGGAAAGGAATGGCCTTGGGTTTGGGTTGGCAAGTTTCACAGGGGAGGAGATGATTGGTCTCAAAGAAGACGTAAAGGGTAAGCAAGCCATTGATGATCAAAGTTTCTTGACGTGTACAAACTTTGAATTAAGGAGTGAATGGACTCACAAAGAAGGTGGTGGAAAGTTGACCGGGAAGAGAGGTATTGTTTATATAGAGTGAAGGAGATGAATGGTTTTTGGAGATTATTGCGTTTTACTTAATTAATATCGTATACGTTCGACATACATGAATATGATCAAATTTAATGGCTACATTGGGAATGGGAAAATACACTATTCAAATGGAAATTTCCTTTTGGCCAACTTAAAAAAATGATCTAATTACTTTTGACAAAAAAAAAAAAGGGGCGCCATATTAACTAATTAGGTGATCTCCTAGACGACATTCCTCTGCATCACATTATAATTATATATTGGCATGGGCATGCTTACGCATACATTACCCATATTCCCTTCCAACACTCTGCTGGCATACACAAAAGCCCAACCATGTGTATTGGGTAACCATGCAGTAGCTAAAAGCCTAAAAGGGTTCCCTCTTAGCCTATATATATGTATGATGGATGATTAGCTTCAAGTTTAACCAAAACTCATATATAATTCTCCTGATCTCAATTTCTGAAACCAAACCAAACCCATCTCAATCAATAATAAAAACACCCCCAATTAGTCATACATGGCTGAACCATTTGTTCATCATATAAACCCAGCAGCATCAGCTGCTGCAAACCCTGCTGGCTCATCATCATTAATCCATTCTCTGGCAGATCAACATTTTGTGTTACAAATTGGACAGTCATCAACGCCAGGACCACCACCACCATCTCATGATCAAACAACACCACCACCACATGGTACCTTAAACCTCAAGGTAATTGAGCCAATCTTGCTACACATAAACTCATTAACCCCACTTGTTAACCAAAATTACCAAGTACCATCTTCATCTTCTCCAGCATCAGAGCAAGAGCAATTACCCCACCCTGACCCCCCCTACTCCACCACCAGCTGGTCATGATCAACAAGAACAACGTAATACTCAATCACGAAAGGTCGACCAAAAACACCAAAATGCATTAAGCCGTGTAGGAAGCCTTGCAAACCTCCTACCCACAGGCACAGTTCTTGCATTCCAAGCCATCACACCTTCACTTTCCTACAATAATGGTAGTTGTCAAGTTTTTAACAAATACCTGGTGGCATGCGTTATGGTGGTTTGTTCCATCATATGCTTCCTCTCTTCCTTCACTGACAGCCACAATTGCGACAACAAAGTGTACTACGGCATTGCCACCTTCAAAGGCCTCTTTGTTTTCAACTACGAAGATCGCGACAGTGAAGATAAAAAGATTGGGAATGACTTGAAGGGGTTGCACATTAAGCCGAGGGACTTGCTTCATGCGTTTGTGTCGGTGATTGTGTTCTTGATTTTTGCTTGCAGCAGCTCGGAAGTGCAGAGCTGCTACTTCCCTAAATCAAGACAAGTATTGGAGTATTCACTGGTTACGTATTTGCCTTTGGTGGCTGGGATTTTCTCCAGCTTATTGTTCACAATTTTCCCCACTAAACGTAAAGGGATTGGCTACACATGCAGCTAGCACAACGTACGTAGTAGGCATGCATAACCATAACTATCTCGATCACTTGTATAAGTGGACTTGTGGTTTACTTCTAATTAATATTTTAAGTTTAAGTACATTAATTGTATTCCAAACAAATGGTTGTCAAACATGGACTTGTGTTATATATCCTAGCTTGTGTTTTTGAGCCACACTCGTTCCATGTATTTGCCTCGCACACTTGTATTCAGACAATTATTCTTATACCTCCAAACAAAAGGTAAAGAAGAATAAAGTCATAATTTTCTAATGGTTTAGTGAATCTGAATAATTTAGATGTGATCCATACTCGAGTATATATACTCAAATGAAAAGGTGTGTACTTAGCACTGGCAGAAGATACTAATTAAATGGTGTTTTTATTCAAATTATATCAACTAATTAGATAATAAAGTCACTAAATTAAAAAAAATAAAAATAAAATCTTCTAATTTACACTCAGAATTCTTTTCCACACCCCGAAATTAGATAATTTCCATCTGATTACCCTCAAGTGCAAATTAGAAACATGTTTTATAGTTAACGAGAGATAATTGAGAGTAGAAGAGACCCGGCCCATTTATCGGTTGGGCTCCCACTTTTACACGTAGCTATCTCATGTCACTCTAATGTGTGATCCAAAATAAGAATGAAAATCGAGGGCTCCCATAGTACCCGATTGGTGTGGTTGCTGATTTGGACTCAACAAGCAAACATGGTCCGGCTAGGGTCCACCTCAAAAACCAAACACTTTCAAAGAAAATTCATGTGGGTTTGATTTTGTGAAACATTCCAAACTCCTAAAGCCCACTTCAACCTTTCCCTTGTACTTTCATGTGGATTTGTAGAAGGGTGATTTATAGGCCGGTCCAATTTTTTCTCCTCTCTTAGACTAATACCTTAATACTTTTTTATTTTTGACTAAAGTCCAAAAATATTATACAGATGTTTTTAATTTAAAAAATATGTAATATTATCTTAAAATTAATGATATGTAAATCGTAATATTATCCTAGTATTATTATAATTGTATATTACCTTAATATTATAATATTATATTATCATATTATCCTATAATTGATTATGGAATTTAATTGTGTCAAACGAACGATTGACTGTGATTTGTAAATACATTTCAATTATACCAATCAATCGATCGGCTCCGGTTTGTCGGCTTTTACGTTATGGTTTAGCTCCAGGATTTGGGCTATACCCTAGGAGGGGATGTGGTGAAAAGATAAGATTTACCCTCAAAACTCAGGAAACGAAGTAGCTCGAATATATATATATACACACACACACCAACTCAGATGTTGGTACAATTGAAATGTATCTATATATATTTCTTTTACTTGTTTGATTATTTTTTATGAGTTAATATATTTTTTATTATATAATATAAACGGATATTATCATTTATTATTTCAAATAAAAAAAAAAAGGAAACTAGATAATCTTGAATGTTTTAATTAAAAATGTCTGAACAGATATTATCTTTCGTAATTTTTAAAATTAATTCATATTAATTATCTTAATTTTAAGAGATAATATGAGTCAAAATTTAAAAAAGTCTATTGTTTGGACCTCAGTCTAAAAAATTGGATTTAAATCTTAGTTTAAATTTCTATAAGGTTTTAGTCCGAATGACTCTTCAAAATTGGACATATTCCTAATTATTCCTTTGTAGAAACTGCTGCTTTTTGCTGAGAGTTACCTTTTTGGATAGGACAATGCTTGGGTACTCAAGCTTGAGGACCAATCTTGTCCTTAAGCTCGTTAAAAATCATAATTCTGTAATGCCGGCTCAAGATAAAAACCGTTCAATTTTTAGATCACCTAATAAAGATCATTTCTGGAAAAAATCAACTCAATCGGAAATCGTTTGATTGTATAACTGTTAACCAATAGATATATGGTTTGGTCTTTTAACTATGACCTTATATTTATTCGTTAACAATTGTACAACTAAACGATTTCCGATTTAGTTGATTTTTTGTAGAGGTGATCTTTATTAGGTAATCTAAAAATTGAACGGTTCCGATTTTAAATCGACACGGCGGAATTATGACTTTTGACGGGCTTAAGGACCCAAGCATTTTTCTTTTGGATATATACATATATATGTGTAGGCTTCAACATTGGTACCTTTTTGGATGAATTAATGAGGCAATGGCGATGCATAATGAAATTAACGTGAAGGGATCGAAATGAAGATGGAGTACTAGTGGAAGAAAAAGGGGCAACAGACGTGGGACCCGGCACGGTTTCCTCTATCACTAATGAATTACTCCATCACTTATTTTATCTGTCACGTTGGCACCTTCTTGACTCTTCACCACCCACTACTCCCTCGCTTATTTCCATCCCTATCTTTTGCGTGAGGCCGATATTTATTAATACCTTCCCTTTTCCTCGTACACTTCCATTTTTAAACCGACTCTACTTCTACTTTTCATCACCTCTTAATTTCAACTTTATTATTTTCCAATCATGATCATCAGCTTTTGTAGAAAGATCACCCCTCACTCTTTCCTTGGTCTCGCCCCAACTACTTCTACTTCTACTTCTACTTCCATCGATCATAACTCTTCTTTAATCGGATCCTCCGACGGTGGTTTGTTAGCTCTCGTCACCGCCACCAATGGCGCCTTACACCGCCAGCCCGCCCTCCTCCTCGAATCTTCCTCCATCAAACTATTATCTTCCTCATCGTCCAAGAAAGATCCCGGCGGGATTGGATTCATCGACGACATAGGCGGCGGCGTTGACGGCCTCATGTCCTGCACCGAGAGTCTCGGCTTCGAAAGCTCCGACGAGAGACGAGTGGACGATCAGATTCAAGGATCAATGAAGAATATTCGTGGTGATGATGAAGATGCAGAGAACATTGAGGATGCGGATGTGTATAGGCAGTTGGCGAGTAACAGATCCAAACTGTGGAGGAGGAGGAGATCTGCGGCGCAGGTGAAGATTACTAAGAATGAGAAGAAGTTTCCACCGCCGATTTCGTCGCTGAATAGTTTCTATCTGCGGCCGGTCAGGAAGGATGGGAGGTTGGAGATTACGGAGGTCAGAATTTATAGGCCCGAGATTTTGCGAGCTTATCGTCAAGATGGACGCTTGAGATTGCATCTCGTTAGGCATGATGATGAGGATCAACATGATCAAGTACTGGAAGATTGTATAGAAGAAGAAGAAGAAATTGAACAAGTTAATTTTGGTGATGAGGAAGATAAAAATAGTGTGATTAAGGAAGAGACTAGTGTTAATGGTGGTGAATGGAAATTGGCGGTGGGAGGTGGAGAAGGGTATATGCGGTGTCAGAAGGCAGTGAGCCGCCACCAACACTACCACCATGGGAACATGGGTGTGTGGAGGCAGCAGCAGCATTGCGTGACAACCAGGTGAGGTTAGCTAGCATAGTGGTTGTGGACGCGTTCGGAAAGGGACAACTGTAGCTAAGACGTCGACGTTTTTAATATAGCATTTATTAATTAATTAATTAAAAGAGAGGGAATTAATTAATGTGAATTCTTGAGTGTTTCTCTATGTATGTATTGAATTGATGCATTATTATGCATATATACATGTGCAAGTGTCTGTTCCATGAGGCAAGACGGTGTACGTGGAATCTCTGCATGCATTAATGCTGCAAATAAAGACAGAGAAGGTGATGAGGGGCTCTGGGCTCTGAAACCCAACAGGCCCAGATTGATTGTATGTTATATGCAGTCTGCAGGCCCAGCACACCAAACACGTACAGATAGATAGAGAGAGAGAGAGATGATGAGTTACATGCATTTGCCAAATTTAGGAGGTTTCTGTTACAAATTGTTACGGTAGAGACTACACATAGACAGTTGCACTTTTTATGGTTCCAATGCAGCTTGCTAGCTAGCCACCTACTTGTTTTTAAAGTTTTACTGTATTTATATATGACGTGATATTGTGATCACCATATATTAATTAAATTGAACAGTTGGCAGCTTGGGGATTTTTGGGTCATGCATGATTTATATTTAGTAATATTTGTATAATCGGAGTCAGGGAAATTATTTTGCTCACCACCGGTGATGCTAGCAAAATAGCACTCTTATTGCCAGTGGTCCAGTACCTAACTCGTGAGCTTGGTCGGATTATTGTTGATTAGGCCAAATTATTAATTGGGTCGAAAAGTCAAGTCAAGTAGCTACTAGCTATCGATCATATCATATGTACTCAAAAAGGAATTGAGAGAGACTTGTAATTGGTTTGGGAGGGTGACGTATGTAAATGCTGAAGAAGACAAGGAAATTAATTAATGGGTAAGGTCTGTGGGTGGATTACATTTTATCTCTGTAACACTCGTAAAATGTAAGTTTTACTCTCTACCCACGAAAGCCCAACCATGTGTATTGGATAACCATGCATTAGCTAAAAGCCTAAAAGGGTTCCCTCTTAGCCTATATATATGTATGGTGATTAGCTTCAAGTTTAACCAAAAATCATATATTATTCATTCCCCTGATCTCAATTTCTGAAACTTAACCAAACCCATCTCAATCAATAATACAAACACCCCCAATTAGTCATACATGGCTGAACCATTTGTTCTTCATATAAACCCAGCAGCAGCAGCAACAGAAGCTGCAAACCCTGCTGGCTCATCATCATTAATCCATTCTCTGGCAGATCAACATTTTGTGTTACAAATTGGACAGTCATCAACGCCAGGACCACCACCACCATCTCATGATCNGAATTTGATAGCTCACCAATAGCAGTGTTCACATCTGTTGGTCTTGAGTTTACAAACTAATACCAAAAGTATGGGTGATAAGTTTACAAACTTGATCACACCTCTCACACACTCTCACAAAGGAAAACAAAAATAAGTCACGGGAAAAGAGAACTTGAAAGGAGCAACACTATTTCTTATTGATTAACTCTGATTGAGTTGATATTACAAACATACAAGGTCATGCCTTATATAGGCAGCTGGTACATAAAAGTCATACAAGGATTTAAGCATCTAAGTTGTAAAAGTCAAGTGAACACAATAAATAAAGGTAGAGCTATCCTATCTAGATGTAGAAAACTAAAACATAGCATGCATAGATGAAGAAAAACAGCTACCGTACTTATGCAAATTAGTGTGAAACCAAGACAAAGTAGAAACCAAATGTGGACTTTATTCATGAAGGCAGCCACCAACCCATGTGAAATTAGCCACCTTATTTGATTGTAATTTTTCAACAACCACCAAACCATGTGAAAGAAATCAGCCACCTTATTTGATTTGTAATTGTCAACAACATCAGCATGAATCTCTTTCCAACCCTCTACTTGAATTAAAGTTCTAGAGGTCCATATAACAATCCTGGCCAATTCCAATTTGATGCAAAATAAGAAAAAAAAAAAATACAAAGNGTGACAGTAGACAAGCTCAATGGTTTTTTGCTTTATATGATCCCTTAAAAAATGGAACCTAGTGTCAATATGCTTACTCCTTCCATGCTGCACTGGATTCTTTGCAAGCTTGATTGCTGACTTGTTGTCCACGTGAATCACTGTAGGTTCTTCTTGTGGGTGATTTAGTGACTCCAAAAGATTTCTTAACCAAATAGCTTCACACACAGTAGATGAAACAGCCACATATTCGGCCTCACATGATGATAATGCTACGATTGCCTGCTTTTTTGATGTCCAAGAGAAAGCTGTTGTACCAAGGTAGAACACATATCCAGTTGTGCTTTTCCTCTCATCTTGATCACCTCCCCAGTCACTATCTGAATAGCCCACCAATTTTGCATCTTCACCATAAGCATAGAAAAGACCAAAGTTGAGGGTACCTTTAACATACCTTAGTATCCTTTTAGCAGCTAGCCAATGAGATTCTCTTGGTGTCTCCATATACCGACTTACAAGTCCAACTCCATACACGATGTCAGGCCTTGTCATTGTCAAATACCTTAAGCTTCCAACAAGACTCTTGTACAACGTAGAGTCAACAAGCTTTCCTTCTCCTTCTTTTGATAGCTTGAGTCCTATAGCAACAGGAGTGTTGACAAAATTACAACTGTCCATTTTGAATTTCTCAAACATCTCTTTCATGTATTTCTTTTGAGAGATAAAAATTCCATCATTTTTTTGCTTCACTTCTATCCCAAGAAAATAAGACATCAGTCCATTGTCAGTCATCTCGAACTCTTTGAACATGGATTGCTTGAATTCTGCAAACATCTTTTCACTATTACCAGTGAAAAGCAAATCATCCACGTATAAACAAAGAATTAGAAATTCTCTTTTATCGCCATTCTTCATGTAGACTGAGTGTTCATATGGACATTTTACAAATCCATTTTGTTGAAGATAGCTGTCAATGCGTGAATTCCAAGCGCGTGGGGCTTGCTTTAAGCCGTACAAAGCCTTCTTCAAACGATACACCTTTTGTTCTTCTCCTTGAACTACAAAACCTTCTGGTTGTTCCACGTACACTTCTTCCTCAATTAATCCATTGAGAAAGGCTGACTTGACATCAAGTTGGTAAATCTTCCAACTATGATGAGCAGCAATTGAGATTAATAACCTCACGGTATCAAGTCGGGCAACAGGTGCAAAGACTTCTTCATAGTCTATTCCATATTTCTGTTTGTAGCCTTTAGCTACAAGTCTTGCCTTGTATCGATCAACATTACCATCTGCAGTGCGCTTGATCTTGTACACCCATTTGAAACCAATAGCTTTCTGTTTTGGTGGCAAAGTTGTAAGCTTCCATGTATCATTCTTCTGAATTGCATGGATTTCTTCTTCCATTGCTGATTTCCAGCAATCTTCTTGCTTAGCTTCTTGAAAAGATAAAGGCTCATGATCTGTATACAAACAAAAGAGGTTTGTATCAACTTCTTCTTCACGCTCATAGATTTCTGTGAGACTTCTCATCCTGATGGGAGTTAGAGAACTATGACTCGAAGATGTAGCACTTCTGTGAGTGGAGGAAGGAGAGAGCCCAAAAGTTTGCCGAGGGCTCGGTGGGGCTGGTGAAATCTCAGTAAGCTGCCGAGGGCTCAGCGGAGCTGGGCGAACATCCGACATATCAATTTCTGGAATTTGTTGAGATTCAATCAGAATTTCAGTGTGTGCCTTCTTATTGTTCCAGTTCCATGTTTCTTCTTCATTGAAGATAACATCTCTACTAATCACCAACTTTTTTGTTAGTGGATTGTAGAGTTTGTATGCCTTTGACTCCTCACTATATCCTATAAAGATACATTTTTCTCCACGATCATCAAGCTTCCTTCTTTTGGCTTCAGGAACTTGAGCATATGCAATACACCCAAAAATTCGTAGATGTGCAACACTGGGTTTGTACCCACTCCAAGCTTCTTGAGGTGTCTTGTTCTTGACACTTTTGGTTGGGCATCTATTCAGCAAATATACTGAACATGCTACAGCCTCTGCCCAGAATTGCTTGGGCAAATCTTTCTCTTTAAGCATGGATCTTGTCATTTCAAGGATAGTGCGATTTTTCCTTTCGGCTATCCCATTTTGCTGTGGGGTATAAGCTGTTGTCAGTTGATGCTTTATACCATTTTGTCTGCAAAATTCCTGAAATGCATTTGAGGTGTACTCACCCCCTCGATCTGATCTAAGAGTCACCAACCTGTACTTACTTTCAACTTCTGTGCGAGCCTTAAAATCCTTGAATATAGTAAAGGCTGAAGATTTTTCTTTGAGAAAATATACCCACACCTTTCTACTATAATCATCTATGAAGGTAATAAAATACCTATTTCCACCAAATGACATAGGCTCCAATGGTCCACAAATATCTGTGTGAACCAACTGTAGTGGCTCATTTGCTCTCCATGCCTTGCCACTAGGAAAAGAAATCCTTGATTGCTTTCCTAGCACACACCTTTCACAAACATGATTGGGAGCCTCAATTTGTGGTAGACCATGCACCATTCCTCTCGTCGATGAGAGCTTTAGACCATTGAAATGAAGATGGCCAAAGCGAAAATGCCATTTCCATGACTCGTTTTCAATGAGCCCAAGGAAGCATTTCTCCTTCTTAGTATTCAAATTCAATGGGAACATGCGATTCTTCGTCATTTGGACACGTGCAATTAGCCTTCCACTTGCATCTCTTAGGAAAAGAGAATTGTTCTCCATGTGTACAATATGTCCCTTTTGGAGAAGTTGTCCGATGCTAAGAATATTGCTTTTCATACTTGGGATATAGTAGACATCAGAGATATATTCTTCTTTACCATCCTTCTGAAAGATCTTGATTTTGCCTTTTCCTTGAACTTCTAGCTTTGAAGAATCTCCAAGGCTCACATTTCCACAAACTCTTTCATTGAGTTCAACAAAGAATTCTTTTCTTCCACACATATGATTGCTTGCACCAGAGTCAAGGTACCAAGCATCATGTTGACCATAAGAATCATTGTGAACTAACAAGAGAGTTGAATCATTACTCATATTGTTAGATACTTCAACAAGATTGACTTGGTCATTATTCTTGTATGAGCAATTTGAGGCATAGTGTCCAAACTGTTTGCAGTTGTAGCATTTGACATTTTTCTTTCTTTGATCAAATGAATATCTCCTTTCTTGAGATGGACCACGATTTTCTGCGTTGCCATGCCATCGACCTCGACCTCGTCCACGATAGTTGGAACCTCCACGCCGTGAATGAAAAATGCTACGACCTCCCTTTGGTTTGTCAAGATTTAACTTTGACTCCAAAGCTTGGTCTAGTGATGTAGAACCCACATTCTTCTGAATGCGTTGTTCATGAACTCTAAGAGATCCCAGCAACTCTTCTGCACTTATTTCCTCCAAGTTTTTTGATTCTTCAATTGCCGTCACCACATGCTCAAAGTTGTGTGTGAGGGATCGAAGAATTTTCTCCATGACACGAACATCATCAACTTTCTCTCCATTTCGCTTCATTTGATTCACAATTGAAATTAATCGTGAATAGTAGTTGGAGACATCTTCTCCTTCATTCATATGGGCAGATTCGAAGTCGGCCCTTAATGACTGAAGCCGTATTCTCATAACACGATCAACACCTTTGAATATGTTTTTGAGAATTTCCCACACTTCCTTGCTTGTCGTTGCTTCAGTAATTTTCTCGAAGGTTGAATCGTCTAATCCTTGATAGATTAGATACAGAGCCTTCTTGTCTTTCTTCCTTTGGTCTCTGAGAGTGTTTCTTTGCTTAGCGGTGTAAGTGGCCTCTTCCTCCCGAGTGGGTTCAACATACCCACTATTGACAATCTCCCAAAGATCTTGGGATCCAAAGAGATCTTTGAATTGAATACACCATTTCTCATAGTTTTCCTTCTTCAATATTGGAACTTGCATTTGCGCCATATTGGAAGACATGCCTCTAGACTGCTGTTAAGCAATTAAGGCTCTGATACCACTTTGTTGGTCTTGAGTTTACAAACTAATACCAAAAGTATGGGTGATAAGTTTACAAATTTGATCACACCTCTCACACATTCTCACAAAGGAAAACAAAAATAAGTCACGGGAAAGGAGAACTTGAAAGGAGCAACACTCTTTCTTATTGATTAACTCTGATTGAGTTGATATAACAAACATACAAGGTCGTGCCTTATATAGGCAGCTGGTACATAAAAGTCATACAAGGATTTAAGCATCTAAGTTGTAAAAGTCAAGTGAACACAATAAATAAAGGTAGAGCTATCCTATCTAGATATAGAAAACTAAAACATAGCATGCATAGATGAAGAAAAACAGCCACCGTACTTATGCAAACTAGTGTGAAACCAAGACAAAGTAGAAACCAAATGTGGANAAGATTTTAAGCCCCGTAACGAAGGAGGAAATAGATTAGTGGATTTCCAATATGGTATTGGCAATAGCAAAGAGCAAAAGATTGAGGGCAAAGCAATTACGCAGTGACCATTTCAGGTTACAAAGAGATAAATATTTCAGGTTCTTCAATCGTACTATGGAAGATGGTATTTTTCTTATGGCTATGTTATCTGCAAGAAGAGTTGTCAATGAAATCATCTTACCCAAGTCTTCATCCAAGTTTTCAAATTTGGAACAGCCAGAAAGAACAAAAGTTTCAATAGATTCCAGCTTATAGAAACTCCTTGGGACACCCTTGAGAATTTTGCAGTCTTTCAAGTTTACTGAACCAAGACTTTTAAGATGTCCAATGGACTGGTGAATCTAGGTTAAACTCTTACAGTCTTTAAGCATCAATTTCTCTAAATTTGGGAGTTTTGAAAAGTCTGGTGATCGTGTTAGGTAATGGGAATGACTGAGATTCAGAATCTTCAACTTCCCAAGCAATTGCTAGACAAAATGAAAAGACAAACAGAAATTAAAATCCAAAAGTAAGAGAAACAGAACGTCATGTTTTGCATGAAAACCATGGTAACATGGTTGAGGTTATTGTACCTCAGAATCCTTCCAAACCTGTACTAGGTTGCTATATTGTAGGTCGATAACAACTATGTTCAGTAGATTGAAGTCGTTTGGTATGAACTTTAAAGGGAATCCATGCCAGCAGAGCCATCTTAACTTATTGGAAAGATATTTGTAGTCTCCAGTGAGTTGTACGTAGTTGAGTTGGAGCAATATCAGTCTCTTCATATTAGAAAATGCTTCTACCCGGAAACTAGCAAGATCAGATCTTTGCAAACTCAGAGTGAGTCCTTGAATTTCTTCAGTTCCCCGTTAACAAAAAGCTTGCACTCAGTAAGAAAAGGGCTATTTGCATATGAAAAATTACTTATACATGTACATGTAGCATGTATGAACCACACGAATTATAGTATGGGACCTTGTGCTAGGGGTGTTTAAAATCCAATACAGGGCAATCCCCTTAGTCATGCCTTAATCATGGCCAGCCTAAATTGACTGATCCAGTAAAATCCTATCCAATTTGACCAATTTCAATGACTTTGGCAGATTGGATTTGATATCAAAGTTAAAAATCGAATGTGACTGGATTGGATGACAAAATCCAAGCCAATCTAATTTTTGGGATATCATTCTTCTTTGGTCTTGTAGCCATTTGATATATAGAAATTAGGAATAATTTAAATGCTTTGGTGGAATTTATATTATGTGCATAATATAATCATAACACTTTCCTGAAGCATTTAATCTTCACTCTACTTAAATTTGTTATTGCATTTAATTTAATCAGGATAATTTTTTAATGTTTCAATATCTGTTCCTAGCTTCACTAAACTGATGATCCAATCCAATCCAAATGGCCAATGTTTTTATTTTTGCCCACCAATCGGCCAATGTTAATTGCTTTGGACTGGATGTATTGGAGTCCATCCTCAAATCAGATTGGACTTTGTTGTAAAACCTACAATTCAATTCATATTGGATTTTATTCTAATAGTTAACGATTTCAAACCAACGAGCACCCCTAACCTTGTTCTACAATTTGCAAATTGTCCCATTTATACCTTCTTAATTTTGACCTATAACCCTTGCTTGATAATATTGAACCTAACAACAGAAACAGCAATTCGAAAAAAAAAAACAAAACAAAAGAAACTGCAGAACACTACACTGATATGAAAATGAAACTGACTTTCTTTATGAGAAAAATGAAACTGGCTAGAATGTATGCAGATGCTCCTCTTGTATTACATGCATTTAACACAAAATTTAATTGGGAAAGTACTTACAGATTTGGCTGTCAATACATTTATTACATCTTCATGGTGCCACAATCGACTACATTTTCCAAGGTTGTCAAGGGATCTTTCAGGCACGATTTCTCTACCCATGTCTCGAAGCAAATCATGCATCATCAGCTTGTTTCTTTCACTAACAGTTATAAGGCAGCGTTGAAGGACACTGATACCTATATCTGCAAACAAGCCACAACCATCCAATATGTGCTTGACATAGTTATTATCCATTCCGATAAAGAAACAACATATATCAAGGAATATGTCCCTCTCTGTGTCATCATTTAGCCCATAAAAGCTTATTTCGAGCAGTTTGTGAATATCTCCACAAGGAATTTTTTTCAATTTATCCAATGTGCTTATCCACTCTCTAGTGCTTCTTCCCAAAAGAAAAGAACCTAAAACTTCAAGAGCCAGTGGAAAACCTCTACAGTAATCAACAACACTTCTTGAGAGTTCAAAATATCCTTCATTAGGACAAACGTTTTTAAAGGCATGCCAACTAAAGAGCTCAAGAGCTTCTTCTTCATTCATTCCTCTTGCCCAATATTTTTTATCCACTTTAAGTGAGTCTAGTAAATGTTCATCTCTTGTTGTTATTATAATTCTACTTCCAGGACCAAATGTGTCATGATTTATAGCTAATTCATTTAGTTGGTCCACTTGCAAGTTTTTAAAATTTATCTTGAAGAAAATGTAACTTAGAGTTTAACTACTATAAGTGCAAAAATGACCTATTGAACTTATAGAAGTAAGTTAATAATTGTCCAATGAAATTTGTAATTACCCATCTGCAGTGTTTCTAAGATCCTAGCCAGACAAATTTGCAGCTTCAGTAAGAGCAGCTCTCCACCTCTCTACCATATATTTATCTTTATCTTTATGTTTTTCAAATGCCTCTGCAAAACAACCACTCTGTTTTCTTACATGGGAAGGATCAACATTATAGAAAACTGGCAAAACCACTTGCCTGACTGCTGTTCTACACTCCATGATGTGTACAAGCTCATCTACACACCACCCGGAGTCTGCATATCTTCTTGAGAAGACAATCACAGATATCATGGACCCTTGGATTGCCCGCACCAGTTCGGCTGTTATATTTTCCCCTCTTCTTAGTTCAGTTTCATCCATAAAAGCGTTGATCCCAGCATCTTTTAATGCCATGTAGAGGTGGCCAGTGAAGTTGTTGCGTGTGTCTTCACCTCTGAAGCTCAGAAACACATCGTACATCCAATGTTTTGAGGTTGAAGATGAGGCTTCATGATGTTGGGCTAATTAAATATCCAGCCCATGTTCTAATGCGCTTGATTTAAGCAAGAATACCACATTTCATTTTCGTACCAAGCACATCGAGATCCGCTACCATTGGATAAGAGAAGCTATTGAGAACAAGTTGTTGCAATTGAAGAAGATTCACACAGACAAGAATCCGTCTGACATGCTCACAAAGATTGTTCCTAAACAGAAGCAAGAGTTCTGTATCAAGGCAATTGTGATGCACTCCAAGTAATTTGGAGTCATGAATGGTATTCCTCCCTCATGGTCTGGAGGGGGAGATTGTTGGGCTAATTAAATATCCAGCCCATGTTCTACAGAAGCTTGTAGAATACTCTCCATTCTTAAGTTGGTGGAATTATCTAGAGACTAATCAATTCTCCTGGTAGCTAGAAACTTGTGGAAATATCTAGAGACTAATCAATTCTCCAAGTTATCCAAGAGTTGGTGGACTTTTCTCCAAGTTGCTAGAAGGATCCATCCATGGCTATAAAAGGAGGATGAGGCTTGGCATTTAACATCAAGCAATTGAAGCAATCAAGCTAATTGCATTCCGACTACCACTCAAAGTGAGGAGTGAGAGTATAGAGAAAGAGAGAGTGTGAGAGAAGTGAAGTATTTCTTTTGGTGTTTCCTTCAAGGTGTTCATAGCTTGAAGAAGTGGTGATTCCTCTTGTACTCTCTAGGTGTTCATCAAGTCTTGTTCTTAGACTTGGTAAGATCTTTCCGCTGTACCCATTATTTGATATAGTGGAGTTATTCTAATATCGCTGCCCGTGGACGTAGGCACACTGCTGAACCACGTTAAATCCTTGGTATCCTTATTTACCTTTTTTCTCTTGCCTATTTCTTTATTGGTTTGAGTTTGTGTTTTTCCCATTCTATCTAATCGATCCTAACACATGAGGTGCCCTTCTAGCCATTGTTGCTGCAGTGCAGTGGTTCTGAACAGAACTTTAACATGACATGACTTGCAAAATGTGGAGGTGGTTATTCAAATTTTTTTGTTCTTTATTTTTTCCGTCAGAAGTTGTTTTTTGTTTTTGTATCTTTTAATTCATAAAGCCTTAAACTTTCAAAAATATATAGAGGCCAAAAAAAAAAAAAAACTTTCAGTAATATATAAGAGAAGAATTCCCTTGTACTGTAGCTCAAGTTGCCTCAAATTTTCTCACGCAGCCGGCTCATAATTTCAAGGAATCACATTTTTTTTGGCCAGTTTTCAAGGAATCACTTAATCACATAATTAATGTCTTTACGTATTGTAATTATCACCAACCGCATGAATGTAATTGAGAATTCATTGTACTATTGTTTGACTTTTCTTCCATTTATTTATTTTTTCTACAGAAAACAAGTTTCAAATACTTGTGGAGTAAGGGTCTTGGCACTATACCATTTTCTGCTACAAAGGAAGCATTAAGTCCAGGGATGTTTGTATTTGGTTACTCTGTTTTGTGTTTAATGGGGATTGGTTATGGTGTGCATTACAGATCGAGTAACACACATGACACATCTCTTTCTGTCGTTTGCTTCAAATGTATGCCCGTTTATGCAACAAACTCTTTTTTTGATGAAAAATAAGCCAAAACTATTTAATAAACTTTAACCAAATATTGACATCACTTTGGAGAATAGGCCTCCTCCAACCAAACATAAGGATGATTAACAATGCACATATTATATATGATATATATATCCCCCTTGAAACTTTCATAATTTTAGAAGCGAATAATTCCCTGGTATGACAGCTCATGTTTCTTCAAATTTTCTTACTTTGCCGGCCTATGAATACAATAGATCACCTAATCGTATAATCGACTTCTGTACGTCCTATTATTATGACCAACTGCATGAATGTGATTGAGAACTCATTGTACTGTTATTTAACTTTTCTTCTATTTATTTTATTTTTACAGAAAACATCAAGTTTCGAATACTTGTGCAGTACAAGGTGTTGATGTGGTGAGTGATTGGATACTGAGAAAATGGCAGAGAAAATAAA